>SNQN01005183.1:20614-46201 GCA_008642245.1 Bassia scoparia | reverse complement strand
TGGGATTCTCATGAATGAAGGATTGTCTTTAGATGGAGACACTATCCCGGCTCAGAAATTCTCTATGAAAATTCTGCGCCATAAGGGATTGGATATCCATGATGACAAGCTATGCTTTGCTAGTCAAACTCCGGCTAAGAAAGCTCCTGCCCYTGCCACTAAAAAGAGAAAGGTGGCGGAGACCAGTACATCTACTGATCTCACCCCACTACTGTCTAAAATAGAGAAGCAGGACCAGACACTCTCTCAATTGGTGTCTTTAGTGCATGGCTTGACCACATCTTTCACAGAGAGGCAAGGGAGTTTAGAGGAAAAGCTGAATGAGACTAGAGTTTGGGTCGCTAAGTTGAAAGTTGGGGGAACAGCAGAAAAGGTAGTCACTGGTACTGGTCAGAAGGTTGAGACCACTCYAACTGTTCGGGCTACTRTTGCTGCTACTGCTGGACAGACATCTACTGCTGCTACTGGTCATCGTTYTGAGGTTAAGGGATCAGTTGGGAAGCAGTCTGAGGATAATGAGGAGATCGACCTTGAGGAATCCACCAACTCCTCTGCTGATGGAAGCCAAGAGGAAGAAGAAGAGGATGATGCTGAGGAAGAAGATGCTGATGCCGATTAGGGGTGTTCAAATTGGATAATCCGATCCGATCGGACCCGAAAATCCGGATATCCGAAATTTTCGAATCGGGGAAATACCGATCCGAATCCGATCCGAAAATTTCCGGATATCCGATTTGAAATATTTAAACTTTTATTTTCCGATCCGAATCCGATCCGATATCCGAAATTTCGGATCAGATATTCGAAATTTCGGATCAGATCAATCGGATCGCGGATCAAATGTATATATTTTTACCTATTTTTCTTTTATTTTTCCATATTAAATTATTTTTTAATAAAAAAAGGTTGGATATTTACGGATATCGAATTCAAAAGTGCTAAAAATTCGATTCTTGAATCCGATCACAAAATTTTCTGGGATATCCATCCGAAAATTATGAACGTTTATGCGATGAGCTACAACGATGATTCATTTTCGGATGGATCAAGCGTGATCTGACGGTCGGATTGATCGGAATAGATATTTTGAACAGCTCTCCTATGCGATGATCTGCTATGCTTCTGAGACGAGATGGAGGATGAAGAGGAGACGATGATGATGAATGATGATTGTTTAATCGCCTTCTTGTCCCTCCCCCTATCTGTTGATATTGTTTTTGGTATTAGTTTTCCTAACATTTTACAAGAACTATCTTTGTGGTTAATTTGTTTCTGTTAACTCTCTACTGAACTAATGCTTGCTGTTGTGCTTTATTTTGGGATTGTGATTGTGAAACTAACAGGATATGCAGATATGTGCTGTGAATTGGTGGGTTGATGCACTATGTTGGATGGAACGATTGTTTGTGTCATGCCTTGCTATCCTGTGAGTTACTTTTTAATGATGCCAAACAGGGGGACAATGGTCGTAAGTTCTGAAGCCTTAAGTCTAGTGTAGATTGAGTCTAAATAGTCTCGCTTAGTTTATATTAGTTCTTTGCTTTTGTAAGGAAATAACAAGTTAGTTGGTTGTTCTCACTTAGATCAGAAAATATCAAAAAATTTGAAATTTGAAAAGTCAACAATATAGTCTCTATCATGGTGTAGTCGTCTTGTTGGGTGAATATCATGTTGTGTGCAGAACTTTTCACAGGGTTTGTCATCATCAAAAAGGGGGGAGATTGTTGAGTTCCCTTTTTTGAGTGTGTCATTTAGAGATGACCACATGTTGCAAGAAAGGCAACTGGTTCGGGTAATGAATTACGTGGTCTGAAAGCTGAGATAATACTTTGTTCTGGTCATATTGATAAGAACAGTGACTTGTATGCTAACATTATATGTTCAAATGTTCTATTGTGTTTAGGCAATGTACAGGTTTTTCAACTCTCTGAAGCAAGATAGGTCCCTTCGAGTTATTATCTCTGTAACATCCAAGTTAAAAAAGAAGATTCAAAGGGCAAGCTTTGAAGATGTGAAGAATATGAAAGATTAGTTCTAGATTAGACTAAGTCTTTATATGTATAATGCCATGATAAATGGTTGAATTGCTTGTATTATTGAAGTGGACAAATTTGATTGACTTTTCTTGTAGAGTTGTCAGCAACTAGACAGTTGGTTCAGTTGGCTTCAGACCATAAATTGGAGAACAGTTAGTACTGTTCTCATCAATTGTCACCCTTGTCGAGCAAGTAAAGTTTTTTGAAGACTTTCCTAAAATGATTTTGGAAACTTCCAAGGTGATCTGGTAAGTAGTATTTAATTGTGAATATTGATGTAATTGATTTTGTCGAGATACGTTACATAGATGTTATTTATACTTGCATAAAATAATATACTTGTAAACTTTTAAATTGTGGCTGGATTTTTGGAACAATATATCTCGCATATTATAGGGTTCGACTATGATTAATGCAGAGGTCTCTTGCCTATAAAGTATATTCAGCAAGTTTCAATCTTACATATGATTTTTCTCCGGGCTTCAAAGAGTTATTCTTGAGAGAAGAAAGTCCTTAGTTTTACATCAGCAAGTCATACGATCAATACGGTGATAAATATGTTTGAGCATTTAATTTAATTCTTGGTATCGCTCTTAAGTGAAGAGTATTTTTGAGAGAAAAGATTCTGTATTGGGTCATCAACAGAGGTTTGTGATGGGGTTAGCATTTGAGAGTGTCAATTGCGGTGCTTGTGAGTTTCAAGTGCGAAATGCACACTTGGGTTGATGTGGGGTTTCTTTTGTGTGGAGTTCATACATTGAGAGAGTGAGGTTACTATTATTCATATGTCGGAGTAGAATTTAATAATAAGTAACTAGGTTCGGGAGGACGTAGCCCAAAGTTGGGTGAAACTCGTTAATCTCGTGTGTCTCATTATTGCTCGATAACTGTTTAGCTAACTGTTAACGAATATTCCGCTCGTGAAGACCATAACTGGTCTACTATCTGTATCAGAAAGTAGCAATGAAAATTTTAATGGGTACTCAATTCACCCCCCCCCCCTTGGTGACATCTTGGGAAACGTTCATTAATTTATTTTGTGCGATTCTAATAGGATGATGACTTTGTTACCAGAGAATGATGTGCCTAGAAAATTTGCTGAAGCAAGTGTTGAACGGGTAGTTCAAGATGTTGTGAGTGTGGTCTTTAGGGGTATYGATGACAACTTATCCGAGGATAAGATGCCCCCGCCCCCTGGCTATGAATGCTATTTTATTCGTGTAGAGCAGCATGTACAAGTTGAGGGTACCAATGGTAATGAAGAAGCATCATTACATGCTGATTTGCACCATGACCTTGAGAATGTTGATACAAGTAACCCAGAATGTTGTATGAATCCTCCACCTGTTGATGTGGTTAATGATGTTAAATGCTCGAATCTAGCTCTACAGATGTCGTTGACCAAGAAGCGGAGGAAGACAAAGTCTTCTCTTGCAATTTCCGGAGKGTATGTTCAAGTTTAGCAGCCTCGTGGCTTAGGTAGATACCAGAGTAAGTTGGCGAGGTTTGCAATGATTGGAGTTCAGTTGTTCGGTGGTTTCGATAAGCTGATGTTGTAGTGTGATGGTATAGTAGCAAGCATTAATGATTGCTCCAGTTTGCTGTCAAATGATCGGAAAGTTCTTGTCTCGACAAATTGATCCTTTTTCAATTTTTGAATCTATTAATTATTKAACTCGATGTATTTTATTTAAAAACATTTTTGTTTATCTGTTTTGATTTTTWTGGTGCAGTATTTTTCGTGTTGCTGGAGCTATTTATTACAAGTTGTGGGAAGATTTCGTTGTTGGTCGTAGCAAAAGGATTATGWTGGACCCTGATTTTGTGATTCGTAAATTTGATTATTTTTATGCTTGTTTTGTCCTTTATAATGCTCTTGGTTGGCAATTTTCATGTATTGTAATMCCTTCATTTCCTTTATGCACTCCCTTTAGGCAACGGTGTTGAACACGTCTATTGGCAGTGTACCAGATTATGTTGATGCCTTTGTATTCGACAAACGTCTTACGAAGATTACTCTTGACAAGTTTAACTTGGTAGATTCCATTTTCCCTTAGAAGTCCTATATTTTTTTTGATTTTCTATGGTGAAGTAGGTGGTCGTTTCAACTCTATATATGAAGAATTCGTATTTTGTTGTGTCGAATGTTTTTTCCTATTTTGAAACGGTGTCAATGGTGGTGTGCTATTTTTTCCTTTTACAACGGAGAAATTGGTGGTTTAGACCCCCTGGATCCTATGTCTTCTATAGGAAATCACCTTGAGGAAGTGTTGAAGTTGGTATGTATAAATTGCTAAGGTTTTGTATATTTAAGTACAATAGGTTATATTTTTTTGTAACACTTTCCTTCATGTTTTGTACGTGCCACCAGAAAAATGGTGTTGATGAACTTTCGAAGATCATTCAGCCTACTTGGAACTTAAGTTCCTTTCCCTTTGATTGTTACTCGATTTCAGTGAAATGTGACATTGGTGATACATATGTATTTGTTTATTAGCTTGTTAATTTTGTATGTTTAGATGTCAATGATTTTGAATTTTATTCTTTTTGGTATCATCAATTCTAGACTTGAGATGATTGTTGGCATTAAGCGTAGTGCTTGTCATTTGTAGTTATGCTATCATAAGGTATCAGTGAATATTTTAGGTTTTGGTTTATTATTTTATCTTGGATGTCTATATTAAAAGTATTTTGATGTCTACCCCTTAATTTATACGGGCCTAAGGCTGGTGAAACCATACTTTGCGAAGATATTATTTGCAAGTTCAATGACTCAAAGAATGACGTGCTTGATTTATTGAAGAAAAACATGGATTGTTTGGTACCATTGGTAAGTGTATTATACTGATTAGTAAGTAGGTCTGGAATTGGAAGCACATATATTTTAACTCCAATGTACTTCAATTCCGTACAAATATTCGAATACAATGAGCAGTTATGCAATTAGTAGAAAATTAAGTTACACCTACTTGAATTGAGTACGTGCAGAATTYTATACCATTTTCACGTTGTCCTTGTAGTAACTTGCAACATCTTTGTTCTTCTCTTTGAACTCTCTCCCTAGTTCAGATGTATTTGTAACATAAGTATATGTCCTAATGTAGCCCAACACCGGGCTGAACGAACACTCCACTACTCCAGAACTTCTTCGCTTCACTTGTACCGTTGTGGTTCACTGGTGAGTTAGTTGCTACTACGGCGATATTGTATCTTGAAGCAATTACTTGTAACATGTACCCTATTAATCTTATAATTTGAGCTCTTCTTGGAATCCTRTTGGTGTGTCTGGGAATTGTGAAGTTACAAAGTCGTAGATTGAATCGWGTATAATAATCTTGGCTTTCCCTTCTTCGTTCGCCTTCTCGCGCTGAACCACATCTATGTTGTTTACAATTTCAATTAGCTCATATGGTGTGGTACCCTTAAACACAGTAACCTTTTCCATGGGGTCGTATGTAGTATTTCCACACATTTGTCCAAGTCTTCTGAATGGGCTGCCCCTATAATCTCTGTGAATCCACAAAAGAAAACAAAGAGCAGACCAATCCCTATAAGTAATGCCCAACAAACTCACCACAAGTCTCAAATAATTAGCACTAAGGGGACATTGGAAGAACAAGTGAGCATGAGACTCAGGCTCACAACCACAAATACAACACACATTAGAGGTAGCCATTCTCATATGCACCAATCTTTCTGTGGTAGACAGTGTGTTTCGAGCGTAAAGCCAAAAGATAAACCTGTGTTTAGGGATAGACATCCTATTCCAAACACCAGTACTCCAATAAACCCTCTGCTCAGTATGAGTGAGAGTTTGATACACCTGTGCAATGCTATAGGCTCCATCGTGTAGAATGACACCCTTCCCTAGTAAGAAATTCTTGGTGTGACAGATACATTTCCAAATCYAGTTAGAACTAGAGGAAGGAACATAAGATAACCAGGTGTTGTTCTTAATATATATAGCATGCACCCACTTTACCCACATATTATCCTTTTTACAAGTAATGGCCCAACCAATCTTCCCAACTGCGGCCAAGTTCCACAGGCCTATGTCTCGAATACCAAGACCACCAGCAGATTTACTTCTACAGATATCAGACCAAGCTATAGGACAAAGCTTGACTGAGTGAGGAGCACCATGCCAGAGGTAAGCTCTATGTACAAACAGAGATGATTCTTTTGATCACAAACGAAGGTAAAATAATGAGTTGGCACCAGTACACACTAATGGCCAAAAGAWCTAAATTGACAAGCTGAGATCTACCAGCATAAGATAAGTTCCTAGAACTCCACRCATTAATCCTTGAACACATTTTTTCCACCAAGGCCTCACACTCACGGGCTTTAAGCTTCGTAGTACTCATGGTGATGCCAAGATACTTAAAAGGCAAACAACCAAGTCGAAAACCAAAGATACTTTGAATCTTAGGTANACTTCAATTCCGTACAAATATTCGAATACAATGAGCAGTTATGCAATTAGTAGAAAATTAAGTTACACCTACTTGAATTGAGTACGTGCAGAATTCTATACCATTTTCACGTTGTCCTTGTAGTAACTTGCAACATCTTTGTTCTTCTCTTTGAACTCTCTCCCTAGTTCAGATGTATTTGTAACATAAGTATATGTCCTAATGTAGCCCAACACCGGGCTGAACGAACACTCCACTACTCCAGAACTTCTTCGCTTCACTTGTACCGTTGTGGTTCACTGGTGAGTTAGTTGCTACTACGGCGATATTGTATCTTGAAGCAATTACTTGTAACATGTACCCTATTAATCTTATAATTTGAGCTCTTCTTGGAATCCTRTTGGTGTGTCTGGGAATTGTGAAGTTACAAAGTCGTAGATTGAATCGWGTATAATAATCTTGGCTTTCCCTTCTTCGTTCGCCTTCTCGCGCTGAACCACATCTATGTTGTTTACAATTTCAATTAGCTCATATGGTGTGGTACCCTTAAACACAGTAACCTTTTCCATGGGGTCGTATGTAGTATTTCCACACATTTGTCCAAGTCTTCTGAATGGGCTGCCCCTATAATCTCTGTGAATCCACAAAAGAAAACAAAGAGCAGACCAATCCCTATAAGTAATGCCCAACAAACTCACCACAAGTCTCAAATAATTAGCACTAAGGGGACATTGGAAGAACAAGTGAGCATGAGACTCAGGCTCACAACCACAAATACAACACACATTAGAGGTAGCCATTCTCATATGCACCAATCTTTCTGTGGTAGACAGTGTGTTTCGAGCGTAAAGCCAAAAGATAAACCTGTGTTTAGGGATAGACATCCTATTCCAAACACCAGTACTCCAATAAACCCTCTGCTCAGTATGAGTGAGAGTTTGATACACCTGTGCAATGCTATAGGCTCCATCGTGTAGAATGACACCCTTCCCTAGTAAGAAATTCTTGGTGTGACAGATACATTTCCAAATCYAGTTAGAACTAGAGGAAGGAACATAAGATAACCAGGTGTTGTTCTTAATATATATAGCATGCACCCACTTTACCCACATATTATCCTTTTTACAAGTAATGGCCCAACCAATCTTCCCAACTGCGGCCAAGTTCCACAGGCCTATGTCTCGAATACCAAGACCACCAGCAGATTTACTTCTACAGATATCAGACCAAGCTATAGGACAAAGCTTGACTGAGTGAGGAGCACCATGCCAGAGGTAAGCTCTATGTACAAACAGAGATGATTCTTTTGATCACAAACGAAGGTAAAATAATGAGTTGGCACCAGTACACACTAATGGCCAAAAGAWCTAAATTGACAAGCTGAGATCTACCAGCATAAGATAAGTTCCTAGAACTCCACRCATTAATCCTTGAACACATTTTTTCCACCAAGGCCTCACACTCACGGGCTTTAAGCTTCGTAGTACTCATGGTGATGCCAAGATACTTAAAAGGCAAACAACCAAGTCGAAAACCAAAGATACTTTGAATCTTAGSTAGCAAAAAGTCATCCACCCCAGCATAGAAGAAAATAGACTTCTCARGACTAACTTGAAGACTAGCAGTTYGAGAAAAAGCTTGTAGCCCCCCAAGCATCATGCTCACGGAATCCATGTCACCATGACAGAAAAGCAACAAGTCATCTGCAAAACATAGATGGTTGAGTTAAACTTGCTTACAAAGAGAATGAAATCWGAACCCCTGAAGCARCTGGCTTTTTTGAGAATCCGAGAGCAATACTCCATACAYAGTGTAAAAAGAAAAGGGGATGGGTTCCCTTGCCTCAAACCTCTCTTAGGATGAATTAGCCTTGTAGGAGAGTCATTAATCAAGAGAGAGTATTGAGGGGAAGTAATACACACCATCAAAAGCTTAGAAAACAAATCAAGAAAATGAAAGGCAAGCAAAATTTCTTCCATGAAGCTTCAATCCACAGTATCACAAGCTTTTTTTTATGTCAAATTTGAAAAGACAACAAGGCTGCCTCTGAGAAGGTCTATACATCCGAACCAAGTCCTTGCACAACAACACATTATGAATAATACTCCTCCCAAACACAAAAGCACCTTGATTAGGACTAATAATATCAGGAAGGACCAAACTCAACTTCTGGCACAAAAGCTTAGAAATRCATTTATAAATAGTAGAACAGCAGGCAATAGGTCTAAAGTCGCCAACAATACTATAGGGAATTTGACCTTAGGAACCACAGTGAGGGTAGTAGTACTAACCWCCTTCAAAAGCTTACCTGACTGAAAAAACTCAAGCACGGCAGCAGAAACATCCATCCCAAAAATACTCTAAGCAGCTTTGAAGAACCGACTATTAAATCCATCCAAACCAGGTGATTTGTTACCAKGAATAGCAAACATAACAGTCTTGACATCGTCAGGGGTAAAGGAACATTGCAAGATGTTCACATGATCAACAGAAAAGGTATTACCCAGGTCCATAATATCATGTATCACAGGTAGCCTATGGGAGCTCTATGGGACCTCTGCTGGCCCAAAAGCTCATCATAATACTAGACAAAATCATCAGCAACAGTCTTTCCTTCCACCTAGCAACCATGCATATTTTGGATTCTATTGATAATATTTCTCACTCTCCTAGCTTTGATACTATTGTAGAACAGACGAGAGTTCTCATCCCCCTCTTTAAGCCAGTGAATCTTGGCCTTTTGTTGTAAAGCAATCCGATGAGCATGCCTAGCTGCAAGATAAGCATGGTTAGCTTGATGCTCCACATGAGCAAGATGAGTATCATGAGGGAATAAGTGGAGTTGAGCTTGAGCTTCCATCAAATTCTACTTGGATAAGATTTCCCCATCATGGAGCTCATCTTGACCCCTAGCATCCATAYCCTTCAAAGCAACCTTAAGAGTCTTAAGCTTTCGGACCACCTGATACATACTATAGCCAGAAATCAAAGTATTCCAGCCTGTAGCAACTACATCAGTAAACTTCTCATTTAAACAACAATGATTAGAAAAACGAAAAGGTCTCCTCCCACCAGGACATGGAAAGGCTTGCAAAATCACAGGACTATGATCAAAAGAATTCTCAAAAAGGAATAAAGCCTCGGAATTAGGGAACAAATCATTCCAAGTAGAATTACATAAAACCCTATCAATCTTTGAAAAAACCCTCCTATCTCCATCTTGCTTATTAGTCCAGGTGAAATGTCTACCAGAAGCCTTCATATCAACCAGTTACACTCATCCATACAATCAACCATAGGCCTTATTAATTTAGCAGCTCGAACAGGGGCACCAATTCTATCCTCCATGGTCATGGTGGCATTGAAATCACCACCAACACACCARGGAGATTGAATTTTTGAAGCCAATCTCCTAAGATCCTCCCATAGACTCACCCTATCCACAGCATGGTTAAAACCATAAACCATGGTCAAATAAAACACACACACCTTGCTAGTAGGAGAAATAGAGCAATGCACCATTTGAGCAGAAGTGTAAAGGATATCAACACTAAAAGCCACAGGCTGCCATGCCAAAATAATCCTACCATTCCTATGCCAACTATTATTAGAAAAGAAACATCATTTAGGACATAAATTGAGATAAAGCTTCCCCAAATTAGGGTACTTCACCCTAGTTTCAAAGAGGCGAAAAAGCTGAATATCATGAGACTGGATCAACCTTCTCACTTCATCTTGCTTAGCAGAGCTATTGAGGCCTCTCACATTCCATAGGAGGATTTTATCCATTATGACCAAGGGCATCACACCCTTGACCATTTGGCAACCCTTCGTCTACAAGCTCCTCCATCACCTCCTCCTTATCCTCCAAAATCTTAAGCACACTGGAGACATTACCAACATGAGTTTGAGCTATTAGAGAGAGAGGGGCAGCAAGGGATTACCTAGTAACCACAGTAAAACCATCCAGACCAATATCCTCCCTAGCAAATTGTATAACATTCTCCTTAGGAGGGTCCTTCTTAGGAACCCATTTTGTGTGTAGCTTGTCATCCTTCCTGTACTTATCAACACTATGACCATATCTTTGGCACTTATCACACCGCATCGGCTTCCACTCATATTCAACAGGTTGTTTCATAAGAACACCATGTTCATTTTCAAAGCAAATTTCARTAGACAACTCTTGATTGATCCCCACTTCAACCATTATTTGAGCAAAAAGCAATTTCTCCTTAAGTATAGTGGCTTGATCCAGTTTAACAACCTTCCCAATGACCCCAACAATCTTAGTAGTGCATTTCTCACCCCCAATATTTGATCTCAACACTAGTAGAAAAAACCTCAAAGCTGCGGTCAAAAAGCTGCGGTTTTTACAAAACGCAGCTTTAAAGGGTTAAAAGCTGCGGTTATTAAAAAACCGCAGCATTTGGGGCTTGATTTCAAATGGGGCATGGCTTATTTTGCAAAAGCTGCGGTTTAATTAGAAACCGCAGCATTTAGCCCAAGAGTTTCAGCCAATTAACACAACATGCGGCCCTTATATCATCCCACCCAATCATTTCTCATACCTACTAGGCCCTTATTTCTTTCTTTAACTCGTCTACATCTTATCTATCTTCGCCGTCTTTTTTTCTCTCTCCTCTTTTCTTTCCTCCTCTTCTTTCCTTTCCCTCTATCCTCTATCTCTCTCCTTTCACGCTTATCTCTCTCTCCTCCTTCCACCGGGACATACACTCATTCTCTTTCACTCATCTCTCCTATTCTCTCTCACGCCACTTTTTATTCTTTCTCCTCTTCGCGTCACTCTCGACAACGCCGTTGCCTTTCATCGGCCACTACGACACGCTGCTGCCTTTCCTGCGCCACTGACGCTGTATTTTATTTGCGCCTCGCGCCGTTGCCTTTGTGTCGCGAGAATCTTGGGTTTGTTAAGTTAAGTTTGTATATTTATGAATTGTTATTTTGATTTTGGGTTTGGGTAATGATCTGGGTTTTATTTTAATTTTATTTGTGATTTGATTTCTGATTTTAATTTTTCTGTTTTCGTTCGTCATTGGTTTTCGATTTCAATTTCAAAATTAGGGTTTGAATTTTTCGTTAATATTTTGTTTAGATCAGGGTTTCAATTGCTTTTCCCCGATTTCGTTTTTTTCGATTTCTGGGTTTTCAAATTAGGGTTCCGATTTTTTTGGTTCGATATTGGGGTTTCGATTTTTTTTTGATTTTTTGTATAATTTTGATTTCTGATTTTTTATTATTGTTCGATTTTGATAATCGTTTAGGTTTTTTTATTTTATTTTTTCGTTTGTTTTTTTTTCGATTTTTTGGGGTTTTAATATTAAATTTCTATTTTTTGTGGGATTTTTTTATTGATAAGGTTTATTATTTGGTGTTTTTTGATTTATTTTTTTGTTTCTTCGATTTATTTTCTTTTCTTCGTTTTTTCCTACTCAGAATCTGGGGTCCAATTTTTTTTGTTCGTGTTTTTGTTCTGTTTCAGATTTCTCTCAATCTTGTTTTGAATTCGTATGACTTGTGTTGATTTGTTTCTAAGTTTGATAAATTGTATTCAAGGTTTTTTTAAAGTTAGATTTTGATTTTGAATTTTTATTATAGGTTTATTCATTTTTATTTATTAACTTAATTTTTTTTGGTGTATTTTTGGTTTTTCAGTTGCATTATGGTAATGATGACTACGAAGAGTCGGTGATGATGATGATAACAAGATGAAGCTGTTAATTTGAAGATCTTATTTTTGTGTTGATTTTTTTTGTAATTTGTTTTCATTCAATTTTGTTTCTGGAATAGCAAGATGAAATATTTTTTGTTATATTTTAATGTATTTATATTTTATGTTGTAATAATGGAATAATCAATGCAATTTTTTTACATAATTATATATGAAGTACACAATTGGTTTTTTTTTACATCTTGTCATTCAAATTCATAAATAATTAAAAAGAACAACACAAATAATTAAAAAAAACAAGAGGCAGTCACACTGCCAAATTCACGGATCACAGTCAACAATGAAAGACAAAAGTGGGCTTTAATTAATTTTTTTTTAAAAAAAAAAGAGTCAAAAGCTGCGGTTTTTACTAATAACCGCAGCTTTTGAAATCAAAGCTGCGGTTATATACCGCAGCTTTTGATGAATTTGTCAAAAGCTGCGGCCACAAAAGCTGCGTTCAAAACCGAGCTTTGAGCCTTAAAAAACCGCAGCTTTTGACCTTTTTTCTAAGTGAAGTTTAGGTAATTTAATCCAAATAGGAATGGTTTTCACGTCATCCTTCTTCAAGTCCATCTTAGGGTCCCAACCTTTTAAGGATAACAGGATTAGAGTCAAAAATTGATGATCACCAATAAGGACTTTCGTGCAATTCTCCATTGTGGTGAATCGGACAAGAAACAGTCCCTTCCCAATAATCGCAATTTGATCGATACCCATTTYCCCCCAAATTCGATTGAAAAATCCAGAAATCACATTCAAAGGAGGGTTAGCTCCCAACACATAGCAGACAATCGACGATTGCCAAAAGGCAATTTYGTCCTCAACATCATCCAAGTCAATCTTAATTGAAGGTTSAACAACACCTACCTCAGAATGAAGCGAAGGAGACGTAACCACCTCCTTTCCCACATCGCCACCAACCAGGACATTCAACCACTGGTTCAGACGTTGCTTATCCCGCAGATGTTCGAGGGATTGCTTCGGCGATAATATTTCCTCAATCAGAGGYTGAGAAGCATGAGAATGGTCAGAGGCCACAGTGATTGGATGAGCCACTGACGTAGCAGCAGGTGAAACATAATCCCCAATAGCAGAGAGATTCGAGTGCTATGACATCGACACAGCAGGATTCTTCTTTTTCGGAGGCCGCCCTCGCTTCCCCTTTGCCATGGTGTCGAGATTTGAGATTCTCGAGGAGAGAGAAGACGTTGCTTAATAATAATAATAATAATTATTATTATTATTATTCATTTTCTTATTATATTATTATATTATTATTATTATTTTATTATTTTATATATTATTATTATTATTATTATATTATATTATTATTATTATTTTATTATTATTATTATTATTATTAGGGAAATTCCACTGGTATACCTAAGAAATATCATTTCCAATGGATACCAATGAGTTCAATTCAAAATATTGAATTAGAGTTCATTTTCAAATGTGACATTTTGAACCAAAATGTTAAATGTAATTAATCATGTAAAATATGTTTATTCATGGTCTTACAAAAAAATCCTAATACTCACAACACGTATAACACACAAACACCACTATTGCAACTCAACAACCACCTCCTTTCACACAATTATCAACCCGTTACTGAAAACTACTTATTTCATTAGCACTAGCAGCAGCCGCACAATACACAGCCACCACCGTACCTCACTAACTACTCACTGGCATTATTTCCACCACACTACACCCCACGCATAGCCATCGGCACACACCACAACACACTTCGAACTCAGAATCTTTGTGCAAAGACTGGGATCGAAAACCCATGCATTCATATGAACCTTTCAAAGAAATTAAATGATGGAAGGACTTCAATGAAATCGATGGATTCATGATGAATTAAGGGTTGGATCGTTAGGGGGGTTGGGTACAATGGTTGTACATTGGCATGACACGGGGTAAAGGTTGTTGGGGTAGATAGGAAAAGTGGGGTTAGCTTGGTGGAAACTAGAAAGAGGATGAGACGCATGCTGAACTCCTGGAAGGATGGCTAGGAGCTATAATTTTAATTTTTTTTCCCTAAATATATCTACCATAGGTAAGTAGTGTAAAACTTAACGAAATATTCCTGTTTAACAGTATATTTGCAATTAATGAATATATCCCATAACTTATGTTGAGATTCATAATAAATTTAAGTTATTTGTGAGAAATTGAACTCATTGGAATACAGTGGGAATTGATAATTCTTAGGTATACCCAGTGGAATTTCCCTTATTATTATTTTATTTTATTATTATTATTATTATTATATTATTATTTATTTTATTTTAGTTTTTGTTATTATTATTATTATTATTATCATTTTATCATTTTTATTTCACATCATCATCATCACATCTCATCATCATCATCATCATCATCATCATCATCATCATCATTATCATTTTAGAAAACTCCAAAACGTTACAAGCTTAACAAGCTTCAAAGATCTAGCGAACTACAAAAAGCTGGAGGGGAGCCGAGATACAATAATATCGATTTTTGTAACGTGTGCCCATAGAGGGCATATGTTAGTGCAACAAATTTATCATATTTTATTTGATTCTATCAAAATCCTTGAAGTTAAAAAGGTAGGTTTTAAGATCTATAGCGAAGGAGAATATATACTCCCAAAGTTCCTGTTACTGTTCATACGTTTCTCATTATATTGCAAGTTTTGTGTCGTTTATATCTTTAGTTGTATATTTATATAAATTCTAATGATTGAATATTAATAATTTACTCATTAACATGAATCATACAAGACCCCACATGACTATATTTATTATTATACCGTAATAGTTATTCACACGATTCTTTTACTTGTGAATAGTTAAAAAAAAATCAATTGACATGATTTTCGTGGTACAGCAAAGGAAGTAAAACTTACTCACWTTATTTAAAGAGATAATATCTCTTTGTAATCAAGAAATAAAAAAAAACCCTACCCTTTTAACTTCAAGGATTTTGATGAAATMAAATAAAATATTTGTATGATAGATTTGTTGCACTAACGTATGGGCACACATTAGAAAACCCATCATTATATAACCAATAATATTGTCTCGTCGRATAYATCTGATAATAGTCTAATCTAAWAACTCTTACTAAAGCAATTTCCACCTCCCTCATTTTCCCTCCCAAATTTCCTTCCAAACACATTTTCTTAATTAGTGCATAAAAAATGTAAAAACAAGCATTTAATCACTGTTATTACATGTATTTTTTTAATAAAATTCAATATATTTATTAATTTATATATATATATATATATATATATAATTTTTTTGAAAATAAAACCTTATTTTTAATTAATTACAGTTTAAAAATATCAAATTTTGATTTAATTTAGAGCAATTTGTATTTTATTTTAAAACCGAGCAGATGCTCGGGAATTATCTAGTATTAATACAAAGCATTCCAAAAAAAAATCACCCATCAATTCAAAATCTCGCACAATTAATGCAATTTATTTCAAAGAAAACATAATTAAGACGAAAATTAAAAAAGCAATCCTATCAAAATGACTAAAAAGGAAAAAAAGATATCAACTTAGTATGAGGAAAACATTTACGGAGTAGTAGGCTAGAATGCTCAAGCACGCATAGCATTCACATGAGGCTAGTAATCATTTACCGTACTATCAGTATTCAAACAGTTGTACATAGTATTTATTAATTTCAGTTATCTTCTTGATTAACTCTATTTTACCTAGTTTTGCAATTAATTTTAAGACAAAATTACTGTTGTCAATAGCACAAACATGTATATTTTGATAAAAAGTGAAATAAACTTGTACTAAAAGTTGCAAAATTGACATAGTAAATGATAACAAAGTGAGGCCCGATTCACACAAAACAAAATTCAGGCGCAATTCATTTTTGAAAWCAAACTTTGAGTGATGACTGATGAGCTCAGAATTCAGACACAATTCAAAATCAGTTAGACGGTAACGAAAGAGCTGGTGGACGATTGTGAGTGATGATTAAGTGACCTGTTTTTGCTGGATTTTGTGCAAGACAGGATCATTACACTGAGAAAATTGACAGGAACCACCTCGGGGGATCCTCAGAAAATTTTCTGGCTTTCTGCACTATTGCAAAGGGCCAAACACAACTATAAAGAAGGCACAGACATTTATCATAGACACGTAGCTACCACTGCAGCATGGCAGCAGGTAGATCACGGTGCAACAAATTGAATGGATGAAACGAAACAAGTTGTTCTCTGTTCTCTTTTCTCTCTCTTTCCAACCCAGGACCTTAAATTATGTCAARATCCTCAAACTTTCACAGAGAACGTTAACTTGTCATTTAATATATACAGACAAACTGAACTTTACAGATTGAATGTGCTAAAACAAAGGGCACATGGGTCGGCMAACTGAAGAAGCCAGTGTGGAAGCCAAAGACAGAAATGACATCTACAGAATTGACCTAGTCCATGTCAAGTAACACTTCTTTCACAGAGCAGCAGGTTGGAGCTGAATCATATACACACATATGTGAAGATAGTGATCTGGGTTCATTAGGTTGTTGACTACCCAAGAGAAAGGGATCTCAGGTTTTGGCTCAATGCCTTGAATTCGAATGAGCTTGATTTCAGAACGTTCTGATGGTTGTTTGGGCTCAGTATGTTCACCAACTGCTGAAGTCACCTCTTCTGTAACTTTTGTGTCACCAGCATCTTCTGAATGAACTTCATTAACCTCCTCTTCAGTTGTTATCTCATTGYTGAGAGTTTCTTCTCCAAAGTAATCTGGCAAGAGAGTCTTCATAGCATCACTCAAGGTAAAGGATTTCCCTGCGTTATTCTTCACATTTTGAGATTTTTACTTCAGGAAAAGGACAGCATTGTAATATATCATCATAATGCAAGCTTTTAGAACATAGCTGCCCAGACAAGTATTAGGTACTACATGCTGAGTTGCTAACTTGCTATATATATTGGGGGCACCAGCAATCATTAATGCTGCAAGTAGATATTGTGTATTTAAGCAAAGGTCCTTCAGAGAAAATAATTAGGCAGCCTTAAACTMTAACACTATACGGATATCCCCATTTATCTTATAAAAATTAATTAATTTATTAATTAATATTTATTTTTTATACAGATATGAGATGTGTTATGCCCCAACAATAAAATGTACCATTGTGTTATACTAATACCCTTGAAATAAGTGCATGTAGCAATATGCACCAATAAAGCCAAATATCAATCAAAATTCACATCTATTAACTAGTAGTACTACTAAAGCAAAACCCACCCTCTAGATTTTCCCTCCCAACTCATCTTAGTTAATATTTGCATAAAAAAACACAGCTAATGAATATAAATTAATAAATATGCTTTGAAAATAAAAGTGACCATTTAACTACTACCAAAACAACACTTCTAATTTTTCCCCCCTAAATTGCTTTGAAAATAAAATTTTAAACATTTATCAAGTTAAACAATAATTAAAAAAAAATATTAATCACAAGAAAAAACCACAATTTTAAAATAAATGTAATTTTATTTATAAAAAATCATGTTTTGATAAATTTAAGAGTGATTCGCAGATTATTTTTACCAGAGCATTCGCTCGGGGTTTATCTAGTACACAACTAAAAAAAACATGTGAAACTTAAAAGTCAATGCTCCCATGAAAAAAAAAATCAAAACAACAAAGAAACAATGATGTTGATAAAATCAGCAACAGTAAAATTTGATAATAAAATTAGGATATAATTATGTCCAGGTAAAAGAAAGGTGAAAATGAGGAGTAGATACTTTGAACACTTCCGTCACATAATCCACGAGAGAAATTAATCGGTTTTTGGCATGTTGCACACAACAGAAATAATAGAAAATCCTAAATGCCTATAATGAAATCATGTTCGCCTTTCAGAATAATAAGTAATTTCGTATTTGAATATAAGTGGATAAGGGCAGATGAAGATTGTAGTTAACCGTCCAAGCAATGTCTAAAATTTATCAGTATGAAACCTATGCTAGCTCACCTTCATCTTTATCAAGGCCAATGGGCCTATTTATGTAACAGATTTTCTCCCAGCTGTCACTTACAGGAGCATCTTCAAAGTCATCAAACATCTCCGTAAATATCCTGGCATACAACCGAATTGGAATTCTGCCTGCCAGAATGTGACAAACATTACTTTTAATACGACTGTCACAGACACAGACACCTAGTTCACCCAAAAAGAAAAAGGACTTGGGGAAAGCACATGGAAGCATCAATTCATTCATAATTCTCAAGAGTGAGAAATGTGGTCACTGTTAATTATTACATTTTGACTTTCTCCTATCTCTACAGATAGTACCACAAAGTGTACTTCCCTCCATTCCATAATTCTCAAGAGTGACAAATGTTCTCACTAATTAGTTATTACTTTGTGACTTTCTCCTATATCTACTAGGGCTAACATGTGGTTACTAATAATAAAATAGATTCCTTAATACTCGGCTCTTGTATTACCRTCATGGACCATGGATCATATCAGTAAATCTCAGCCGCATCACCATTCACCATCCATGACCTCACTCCAAAGGTTTATGAGCTTTCATGACCAAGATATTAGGCTGCACAACAGCAAACCATCTGCAGTTCAGTGCCCATATTCGAGATTTAAAACCATGATTTCCACTCCCAAGGGGTCTTCTTTCTGGGGTATCTAGTTCATCTAATTCCTCTAGATGATGGGCATGRTGGCATATAGCCATATAGGTAACCCTCTTCATTACACTGATAATGAAGATCTTAGAAGAGATAGTAGAAAATTAAATATTGACCCAACTACACACCCAAAAGAGCTTTTTTTTGTGAAACCAATGGAGTTCAGTATTTAAAGTTTCAAGCACCATAGAGAGAACACCATGATCTTTGAAAAATAAATTTAACGTTGTGATTTTCCACATTTAGTATTTCGAGCTCTGTCCCTCACATTGATCTTATCAGAGTATCAAACCTACTCTTGAATGCAAATGTGCTCAGCAAATTAACAGGCACTGAAGTTAGCTCCGTATTCGTTCAAGCGACAAATCATAATCTTATTCTTGCAAGAAGCCAAGAACAATGCTAAGTACCAAACAAAGAATCCCGCACTGTGCACTGTGCTTTAATATTGAATAGACTCATCAGTCATCGCCCATTTATTAAAATTGTTATATGTTCACAGATGCTTTAGAGTTAATCTGATAAACAAAGAATTCCATTGAGCATGAAAGAAATTCAAATTTTACCCTCAAATTGAAACTGAGGGCATCATAAATTCATAATACTTCACTTCCTAGAGCCCAATATAAGGGGAAGAAAAACAGTTAAAGAGATAACTTTATCGATTTTCCCTACGACCCTTTTAGCTCAACAAGAAACTTGATTAATTTAACATGCATATACCAAAATAAAATAATAAAAAATCAACCTCGAAACAGCCTAATGTTTATAAAGAATTTTTTATATGATGGTTATCATGCAATTAAGCATTCTCAAGGACCTATTTGGCTCCAACAATGATATGGACAAAATTTAAAAAATCAATCTCAAGGTGGGTGCAAAATTAGGTCTAACTTAACTTCAGTTCAGGCTAAAAAAAAAAAGAGTCAACATTCAATACTTTCCATGAAAGTGATAAAACATGAAGAGAATTCAAAGGAGCACGTTTTGAAACAGATTGATGGATATTACCTGTTTTGGCAAGTCCAGAATTATCGGTGTTGCCAGAATCAGACAACGGTTTCAAAGATGGATATAGTTTTGCTGTGTATTCATCATCGATGGCTCCAAGCCTCAGCTTTGATGTCACCTTGAGGAAAGATTCCAAATTTCCTGATAAAAACACATAAGTAAATTATTGATACTGAAATGGGATAGTACAAAACCAACAATAGGTAGGATGAAAATAAGCTCAGTAGAAAAGCAATAAATAAAATAATTTCCAGGAATGAAAGGGGTCAGAAATTCAAATTAAGGAACTCAGATCCCCAACTAGGCTGCATCTAGCAGCAGCTCTCAAGATAGCATTTAGAGAGGTCAACGAAATAACAGTCCAAAACATGTACTTGGAATTCAAGGTTCTGAAAGATCTTCATGCCCTCAATACTATTGCAATAAAATAATAAACTACTTGAAGTAGCTTTCAGCAAACAGAGAAGTGGACTGAAATAAATATCTATAAAAAAAACATAAAGGATTCAGAAAAGGTTTATATCGTAAGACAGGTATCACATTTTAAATCATGTAGATCTTAAACATGCCAACAAATTTTCCAGAAAATAGCCCAAACAATTTTTCATGATGATTGGTTCACTTTTCAACAAATGCCAAAGCATTTTGGAGAGGTACTAGCAGATATTAAGAATGCAGTGTCAAAACAAGGCAACCTTCCAGTCATGAAATCCAGGCCAACTTCCGCCCGCCCTTGCCCGGTTCGAGGGAGTTAAGTAACAACAGCTGATTTCAAACAAAATGGTGAAGCTCTTAAACTAAGGCCGTAAGGGCTTACAATACGAGCGAAGCTCAAGCTAAACACAACTTGACTCAAACTCATGAGTGGAACTTTAGCTCAACTCAATAACCCGTGAATTTTGAAAATATGAAACTCGGTTTAAATTTGAAAACTCAAACTTGAGCTCAACTTCCACTCACTAAGACCTAAGGCTTGAAAGGCTCAAGTGTTGATGCTCGAACTCAGCATGGTTAGAGCTTGGGCTTGGAAGGCTCAAATGTTAGAGCTCAAACTCGATTCTAGATCAGCTTGAAGATAGATGCAATTTAGTAATACTCTTCACTATAATTTTTAAGGTTTTAAAAGGTACTGTAAGAAATAAATGACATTGTTATTAAAAAATTCAAGATGATAATTAATTTGATTTTAAAAAATTATATGTTGAATATGAAAGAATTTTGAGTTTCTCACGAGCTCCATGACACGACTTATCATTAATGCTTGAATCAACTTGTAAGGATCTCGAGTTGTGTCAAACTCACTTCAGCTAAGTCGCCACTCTCCACTAAATCTATTTGAGTAGATCACTAGTCCCATCCCATCACCACCCCATATGAAAACAGTCATTCAAGATTATAGAAAAGAATCAACAATAAACAAGCCTTGAGCAACACTTGTCTTTTTCCAACAAACACAGGCTTAAAAAAACCAAATAATGTTGAAACCGCTAACTTTAATGTTAATTCAAAATACGCCAAAGATTTGTTTGGCATAATATTAACTCTAGATTCTAAACAAATGCCTAGGCTTGCGGAAAATATGGTGGGAGATTCTGGACATGCAGCCATGCATACAGGCCAACTTTCAAGTGACTCAGAGGAAATGTACATATTAAAATCTTAGACACTAACAAAGAAGGCCTCCACCCTTGCACATTGCGCAGGAAACACGGAGCAACAAGYCAATTTCAAACAACATGATAAAAAACAGTCCAACTTCTAGTATCTTTTTCATTTACAACAAGAGACAAACAGACAAGTCTTCAACTTTCCATATATAATGGTTACATAAATAATATTAACTCGCTGGTAATGGTSGGATGATAAAGTGACAGCGTCTCTACTTATACCCCATTACTAATGTAATTTGTAATTGTGTCAATTGTATATAACATACAAAAAATCCTCTGCAAATTTTGTCCAATAAGAACAAAGGTCAAGGTGGAGTCGCCTTTCCTTCATGGTCAGCCAAAGACAAAATCCAGCTCAAAAATTCTACAGATAACTAACAACCATGCAGAACCCATCTTTCTTTCATTCAAGTCTATGGAATGCATTTTACAGCCACAAATAAAATGTTCTGTTCTCTTGGAGAAAAGGGATTGAATATAAAGGCTTCATGGGAAAGTGTTGACACCGGTTTTTCGAAATGYTGAAGCAAAGCACTTACACTGTGCAAGAGAGTAGAAGGTAGTAGAATTGTTTAACTAAATTGCAGCAAATGGAATGCTTAGCTCAAAATACTCCTTACTAATCTATATATTGAGACACTCAGAAGGATCGGCATAATAAGCCTGCAATACTAATTAATTGTGCTAGGAGGAGCGTCAAGGGCTAAATGGGAATCTAATTCTGTTAATAATTGTAATTTTTTAAGTCGGTAATTGTATTGGTCTTATTTCCTGTTCTATCTGATTGTTAGGAGTCTATAAATAGTTCAACCCTTGTGTGAGAAATTCATTCATCATAKCTGATTACTTGAGCTTGCTCAAATAGAAGATCCACCTCTTCTAGAACTAAGGGCTATTTGTATTACTGATTCGCTGCCAGAACATCAGAATGATTTCTTCTCTTCCCTTTCTTCCTCTCTTCTTCTTTCTTATCTGAAATTACTTCCCCTAGTTCGATTCKTATCACATATCTACTTCGAGCAGAATCTCTACTCAGATGAAACCAACATGAGAATGAATTCAATGGAGCAAAATACTAATATGTTTCACCCAAAAATTAAATAGCGAATATACCATTTAAAACAGAGCGCCACAATTCCAACTGATCTGCCTGAGACATGTTCATAATATTCTTGCAGTTACCATTAATGATGTAAGCAGCCTGCAAAAACAAAGACAATCGGCAACASTAAGTTGACAGGCTAACTAGATAAGAATTCAACTACAAACCATAAAAACTTCCAGAAGGAGAAACAATTTGCTTCCCGTATAAAGTCTAAAGCTGGAGAGTCAATTAAAAATTAGGGAAATTATCCTGTACTATTCAACTTTTTCCAAAATAGCCCTAGTGTCACAATTCAACTATGACAGCAGTGGCAAGAAGAGCACAAAAGAAGTAMACCAATGTCCTTAACCAAAATGAYGCACAAAGGGTATATATGACTTAACCGTGATATACTGATATGTGTAATATATTCATTTGTTTGTACAATATACCTCTTTCAGAGAATTAATGAAGCTCCACTTCACTGCATCTTCACCTTCACATGGGGTGAGAGTGTTATTTGGATATCCTCTAAAATGCACCTAGAAAAGGTTTATACAGATTAATAGAAAAGAAGCTATTGTGCATAAAAAAAAGTACGCAATGTTACAATAAAAGGCATCCTTAAGATTTATGTTTACAAGCAACAATCTATAGAAATTAAAAATTATACTATCAGTAAGGATTGAGGATTTTGGTGTAAGAAAATATCAGGACAAATGCAAGTATACTGTTTGTCAACATACAGCCAAGAAACATAACTAGATCAAATTCATGAATCGAGCCCTAAAAAAGTTAGCAACAGGCTGCAATGTTTTAACCCAGAGAGAAAAACAACGTTGAATTGGTGGACAAATTATCCTTACAAGATGAATTAGCAACTACAAAAGAATTGTACGCTGCAAACCATATAATGGAAATGCAATTTTATGCTTTCCCAATCATAAACATCAATTCATCCAAAACACAATTTTTTTTTCAGGCTAATCMATACATACAAAGCGCACAAATAAAGGATTCAGCTGCTAGTTCAGCAGCAGTCATAGTATATATATAATTCAAAAGGAAAGAGTAATACAGTTAGATTCCAAGGTCTCTCAGGCTCTGCACAAAGAAGATCAAAGAGAACACCTGTTGGTATATACCTACAAAAGACAAACAATCATGGTGAGTCCAAATCTAATGTCCAATAATAATATAAGAGAAAGCAGTCTCTAGCTTTCTGCATCCGTTTCCTCTGTATATGATACAGGTTCCTATGTTAATCGCTACAATTAAATGTTCAGACTTGTGAGCTGCAACAATTAAAACTAGTCACTAAAATACCAACGAGGATTTGATTCAGAGTCTCAAGCAGATATTTTGGAAGGGGGTACCTTCTGCCATATACTATCATCAAAAATACAGGATCACTGTAAATCACAGAAAACAGCATGCAAGGAAGCTACATTTCTCAGACTTCCGCAAGACTCAACGCTCATCAGTAGCACCTAATACTATATCCAACAGTTTCTTCAAGTTTTCAGCTATGCTTGGATGAAAAATATGCAACTAAAAGTCGCTCCATTACAATTTCCAATAGACATCAAGTCCAATATCGTTGCAGTAGGAGGCAACAAACAAACGAGAACTAAAGTAAATAAGCATGTAAAGTTCATCCCAAGAAACATGAGTTGGAAGAATGATGACAATGCTGTCCAATGGAAATCAACAGAATTGACAGCCCAAGTTTAGGACTTTACCATTTCAGTGGTAATCCCTTGTACTCGAACCAAACAGTATCATCCCCCGGAGGAAGTGARCTACTGAACAGGGGTTTTATTTGAGGTGCTAGCAGTGGCAGATAACCTATCCGCGGCGCTAACATCTGTAGTACCAAAAGAAGCAGCATACATTAGAATTTAGAACTAGCAATTAAAAATTGAAAAGATAATCATAATTAAATTAAATAAAGAATTCAAAGGAAAACCATAAAGYAGCCGATTGCAGATCATCAAGGAACATCCAAATTAATTCATAACAAATGCAAGATGTTGTAATTTAGTACATTAATTAATTCATCAATCAACTAGCTTCACGCAAAACGAAGATACAATCAACAAACAAAACCCAAACCTACGATTAAAAAAAATCAGTTGAATTCAATGATAACATACATATAAAACTGCAAGTTTGCAACAACAAACATGAAATTAAAAAGAAAAGGTCAATAGTAAAGAAAGAAGAGGAAGGATTGCAGACCAAAACAGGAGGAGGGGGAGGAAGAGTGGCGACTTCAGATTCATGAAGATGAATTTGAAGAGGAATTGCACCTTTCCAAACATAYTTCAAGGCTTCTGTTCCTTCTTTCTCCATTTTCGTTCCTCTTCACAATTTCTTTCAAAAAAATTCTGGAATTTGAAATGGGTGTTTCGGATATCCCCAGATTATTAAAGCGCAATAAAACCCATTATTCAAATTATAGAATGTTGATGTGATTAGCCAGAAGCCCAGAAGTTGTTCAACACGGCAAGGTTTCGAAAGATTGGGTGGGGAACTGGGGAAAGACTGAAACACTTGAGTTGTGCCTTGTGCAGTTGTGCGTGCTCAAATGAAGTCAAGCGGTTTGTTCCTGTAATCTATCTATGCTTTCTATACTAAAACTCTCACCCCACTATCCATGTCACAACATCTCTCAACTCTTTCTTAATTTCTCATATTTCTTCATCCCTCGTARTGATGGCAAACCAGGCCGAATCCGACGCTAGTCCGCTCCAATCCGAGGGAAAAAACCGGTTCGAGGCCGCTTTAAAAAAACCCGACTCCGAATCCGTTTAAATATTTCGACTTCAACGCCGAGTCGSAGTCRAATCTCAAAAATAATCAGAGGAAATAATCCGACTCCGTCGGATGTCCGACTTCGACTTCCGACTCCGACTTTTTGAAACTTTTTAATTTTTATTTTTCCCC
>SNQN01005183.1:1716-16511 GCA_008642245.1 Bassia scoparia | reverse complement strand
TGGTTTTTTTAATTAGTGAATTATGTTTAATTGACTAATTGTACACTTTAATTTAATTTTATTAAAATGGATTATTGTTATTTTATGGATCAAACTTCTAAGTTTTTAAGTTTTTAAGCTTTATTGAGTATTTTGTGAATATATAGTAGATATAATATGGAGTACCATATGTATTCTTGTATTTTTATAGTTAAAGAACAATTAAACCTTTTTAATTTCTCGAACTATATTGCAACACTGAATGCTATCGCAAATACATTTATTCTTGATCAAAATTCAAAAGTTTATATTTATATGATACACTTTCACAATGACATAATTGATTTAAATTAACAATTCAACTTCATATCTTGAATAACCATTCACTCACTCATTCAACGGAGTATGATAGATCCATTAGAAGTTTACACCGGTGGCAGCTCTTTTCAACTTGTTTTTACTTATTTGCACTTATCTAAACATAATATAACTTATACTTACTAAAAGTACAAATAAGCTTTCTTCAACTTATTACTTATCTCTGTTCTCGTCAATTGATTTTGTTGAACTAAGCTTATTTTTATTTATTGATACTTATGATTCTGATTATTTGAAATACCTATTTGAACTTATATGAACTTATAAATATTGAATAAGTTGAGAGAGAATATATACTCAAACAATCACTTTATATCTATAAATCTAAACCACTTTCGATCTTAAATTTAATAAATTTTTTTTATCAAAGTGTTAAACTACACACTCATGTTTATGTAACTGTAGAGTGAAAAAATTTATTGTTTATAACAATAAACAAAGACACCTTATATTTAAATAATATAATATAATAATAAATAATAATAATAATATATATAATAATAATAAGCCCAATGCCCAAATAGTCAATAACTCAATAGTCCATTACCCATGTTTACCATCAAACATTCAAACCAAAAAAAACCCTAACAAATTGAAATCCCCCTCTCTACTGACTGCCGCTATCCTCTCAGTTTTCACGCTTACTCAAAACACTATTTCTCTCACGCTTTCATCTCGACAATTACGTTCACAACAAAAACAAATTCCATATCAGTCAACAAAGTCTAAGCGTAAATAATAATAATAATAATAATAATAATAATAATAATAATAATAATATAATAATAATAATAAGCCCAATGCCCAAATAAGTCAATAACTCAATAGTCCATTACCCATGTTTACCCATCAAACATTCAAACCAAAAAAAACCCTAACAAATTGAAACTCCCCCTCCTCTACTGACTGCCGCTATCCTCTCAGTTTTCACGCTTACTCAAAAACTCACTTTCCTCTCACGCTTTCATCTCGACAATTACAAGTTCACAACAAAAACAAATCGTCAACAATCTAAGGTATTTTCTTGTTTTTTTGATTTTTTTTAATGTCGTTGTTTATGCCAAAAATCGCCTAGATGGCTATTCTTAGCTGGGACGTCGAAGACTAAACTAAATCTAGAAAACAAAAGAGCGTAATTTAAAGGGCGAAAATAAAGAGAAAGGGACACAAGAAATGGTGACGCGGAAACCCAAAAAAGAGGGAAAAATCGCGGGTGGCAATGAGTCCACCAATCCACTATAGTTCTGGCGTTAAAGCCTTGAGTACAATGTATATCGTTCGTTCCTTTGTACGTGAGTAATACTAATGATAGAATATAGAATAGTTACATGCAAATATTGGTAATTGCGARGAGTAATTGGCGGAGTAGAACGCATGACTCGGAGTATATGAAGACTTRAGTTTGGGAATGACGCCATRATGATCTTGATCAATCGGTATTAACGACCGAGGGATGTGCTTGTATTCTTGCGGTGTCATGTTTTCTGCCATATTGTGTATTTATAGAAAAGGAATTACAGAGAATTGTTGTTGTATCATGGGCAAGGGAATATAATATATAGTAGCTTTGTCTAGGATAATAGTGGGATGCTTAAGGTATTAAATTAAAGTAGTCGTAACAGTAGATGAGTGATGGTGAGGAATGAATACCAATGCTCTCTCTCTCTCTCTCTCTCTCTGCCCCCTTGTAATGTGATGATCCAATGTATTTATATGGCCAAAGATTGAATAAAGAATAGTAGTCATGTGATTAGTGGGAAGTTACCCATTTATGCGTGGGATGTAGTCATATGTTGACATAGTGGCCCGGGGTAATATTGACGGTTGGGCTAATGATCATGGATGGTATTACAATATAGTAGTGGAGGAAGTGGACCTTGTATTTGCCTCGTGGTAACTCCCGAANGAATATAAAATATATACTTCCTTCGTAACAAAAAAAAACGCAACAAACTCCATTTTAGGAAATATCACAATAAACGCAACAAACTTTTTTTTTTCCAAATTGGGTATATTTTAGCTTATAAAATGTCTATTTTACCCTTACTAAAACATTTAAAACATAATTAAACTAACCTAATCAATATTATAATCCTACAATCTCAATTAATTAATAACCTAAACCTAAACTAATCTCCACTAAGCACCACCATTCTCCCTCCCTTAACACCACCACACCCTAGCAACACCACCACCCTAAGGGCCACCACAACAACCCTAGTTGAACCCCACAAGCCACCGTAACCTCCCTACAAACCTCCACGACCGTCGCGACCTCCCTAATCGAATCCCACAACCGCCGCGACCTCCCTAATCAAATCCCACGACCGTTGCGACCTCCCCACAAGCCGTCGCGACCTCCCAACGAGCCTCCACAAGTCGTCGCGACCTCCCCACAAGCCTCCACGAGCAGTCACGACCTCCCTACTGGGCAATTTATGGTGGTTAGCAAACCCTAACAACACAACTTGATGCTCGATTGGGTCGTGGTAGGTCGTTTGATTGGGCTTCTTGAATTGTTCAATTAGGCTTCGCAAGGTGATTTCACAAGTTCTTCAATTGGAGGTGGTGGTGGTGTTCGCGAGTCATTCAATTGGTGGTGGTTGGCGGTGGTTCGCAAGGTCATAAATTGTGGTTGGTGGTGGTTCGCAAAGCAGGCAGCACTTTGTGGTTTAATTTGTGGTTCGATGTGGTTGGCAATGGTTCGATGCGGTTGGCGGTGGTCAAAAACTGTCAATTGATGCTCAAATGGGCGGTGCTAGTGGTGGTTCGTGGTGTAGGTGTTGGGCCCGGTGGTGGTGGTATGTAATTGGACTGGTGGTTCTTTCTTTCCTCATTATCTTAATTACATCTCTTAACCAACTCTTTAATCTTACTTTGCAAATTTTGTCTAGGAGTCCGCGCAAGGGAGTTTGTTGTGTTTTTTTGGTTACGGAGGAAGTATAATTATAATTTCAACCAAATTTATATCTATATCTATATTTAGTATTTTAAAAGGAAGACAAAAATCATAACAATACTTTCAAAATTATAGAAAAGATAAAGTTTAACTAAAAATGTGGCCCGTGAAGGGCACGTGTCAGAAAACTAGTTGTGTTAATACAATGGAAAACTAGTCACTCCTCCATTTTTTATTACTTGTAGATTTTTCATATCAATTTGGCACGGTGTTTAGCTGATTGAGTTAGATAAAATAGATAAGTAAATTTGGTTAAAAAAAGTGGGTAAGATGGGTAAAAAAAAAAGTAAATTTGTGATTGAAATTTTTTGGAGAAAAGTAATTTTGGATGAATAGATTGGGTAAACTAATGAAAGTTGACTTTTAAAAAGGTAATTCATTAATATTAGAGTAAATAAAGTATGTAAAAGTAAAAATGTTATTTTTAGATTGGTTTGCAACAGCCACTCCCTCCGATTCTTTTTATACTTGCACCATTCCATTTTGCACAGTCTTCAAGACACAACTTTGACTACTAATAACTTAAATTGTACTGTTTAGAAATTATAAAAATTTGATATTAATAAACTATACAATAAGACGAATCTAACAACATCTCACTTGACTATATTATACATTATAAATTTTCCAAAACAATTGGTCAAAGTTTACTATCTTTNGTTGTCCTTAGGAGATTGCAAGAGTGGTCGAAGTCAACTGGTGAGGGCGAGAAGAAGGCTTTGGATAATTTGAAGGTGTAACRTGGCGTTGCATTTGCTCTTTCGATTTGAAAAACTAGAAGGCGTGGACGTAACATGGGAAGATTTTCGTAAAGAAATTGTCAATGTTGAATGAGGAGATGTTAGGTGCTATGTTCGATGCAATTTTGAGAAGGAAAGGCAAGATGTCTTGTGAAGTCTACTATGATGACACAATGAGAGGAGATTGCATGAAGGGAATTATGTCATACCTGGAGTAGGCGAGTCTCTCGGCTTACATGGATTAYTTTTCAAGAGGTCYGAAGATGATACAACTGACTCTAGCGAGGAAGATGTAACAGGTATRAGGAAGAAGATTGCAGCCGAAGTTGGCGAGGAAGCTGCAAATGTTGCTAGCGAAGGGTTATCAACGATGGTGTTACTTCCGTTCGTTTAGCTTTTATTTTTTTCATTGGCTAAGGCGTCAATGTGTCTATCGGATGTCTTCGCTTTGAATGTTGCATATGTGGAAAATCTTTTAGAAATCGTATGTACATTTGCTACGTAAAATGCTTAGCCTTGACTTCGGGGATCACTTATGTTGAGTTTCCTTTAAGTCTTACGTTAATTCAGCTTTGTAACTTATGTTGATTTTACTTGTGTTGACTTTGTTTCGTACATATGTTTTTTCTTTCGTTGAACTTGTGCATGTGTTGCTTTAGCTTCGATTGATTTCTCGCGAAAATGGCCATTAACTTGCRTACTTGTGAAATAYATAGTGGCATGCCTCGTAGTCTGGTGTCTTTGGCCCTGGTGCCTAGATGACCCTTAGCTGGCGTTTACTAGCCYTGGTGCTTGAGACCCTTAGTTGGCGTTTTGTAGCCCTGGTGCYTGARAYCCTTAGCTGGCATTTTGTAGCCTTTCGAATGTSTTTACGCTAGCGTTTTCGTCGTTTGAATATGTTGGATCTAGTGATGGAACCCGATGAACCTGTTGATCCTGGTGGTGGAACTCGATGAACCTGGTGAGGAGACTTGGTGAACCCGGTGACTAAACCCGTTGAACTTGGTGATGGAACCTGGGGAACCTGGGTGCTGAACCTACAGAATTGGGCGTTTGAACCCGCAGAACCTAGTGATTGAACCTGTAGAACTCGATGATTGACCTCGTACAAACCTGTCACGATTGAATCTGAGCCAAAACTTAGCTTGTCTCAACCTGCAGAACTCCTAGAGAGTCCTATGTTTATCTGACACCCCTGCACAATCTTACGCCTTAACACCCTATAGACCGATATGTTACACACAGCAGCCAATACTCTAACGAACCGATGACCTTATCTACGATCCTCTGTACGAACGCTGCGCACAATAGAGCTAACGTTCAGCTTAGGAGAACAGCTTACAACGAAGCTGCAACGAACGAAGTGAGAGTTTACACCGAACGATAGCTGGAGCTGCTCCATGCGTAGCGCAAACAAATCTGGCATATTAGCTCACCCAAATACTAACTCGCACAATTTACTAGCAAACGCACTTTACCTGGCCTCGAACAAATCTAGCGTACATAGCTAACGCAAGAAGCTAGCTACTACCGCGCGAATGAGTGACGGCCACTATTAACGAAAATCAAACGCCAACGTAGCTCCTAAGCTAGCTAGCAAATTCGTTTTCCCTAGTTATTATAGTTAGCTGACCAGCCTTCTAGCGGTTCTAACCTTTTTATTGCCTACATCTACAACCGAAATCCCTGGCAGTCACCTACACTGTACTATATTACTAAATAGAATCAACATGCATGTCTGTGTACAAATGCTTCAACGTTGACGCATGTCACCTTAATTACTTGATCTCGATAACTTTTTTTTAGCCATAATAACAATCCATGAGTTTGATCGCTTTTTGATATGTGATGTGCAATTTCTAACGAATAGATATCTAGCAATTTTAGACAAAATTCCCACTTGTAGGTGCAGATACTAAATGACTATCGAAGTATGTCCTTTGTTTTAGCTAGTTTACTTACTTGTTGTTGTCTTAGCAGCTTTGGCATTTCGACCTCTTTGCTGAACTAGTTCCATCATTTTCATCGACTATCACTTGCGGCTAATTGGGAATTAACTCCTCCACTTTGCGTCTTGCATCTAAGCTTTTGTTCTTAGTAACAGTTTAATTCTGGTAGTTTATCATTTTTATGACAACCGTTGTAAGATAACAAATAAGCAACAAACAATTGTCTGAGTTTATCATGATCTATTGCATCATCATTGCCATCTTCATGTAATTTGTCTTATCTGCACCTTCTTACTACATTAACTTTGGTTAGGTAACTACGTGATACAACAGACTTTTAGCCGTACTGCTACATTCACACCTCGACAATACTGTAGGTCTATGATAACCCGCCTTAGCTTCTAGCGCTTTCGCGCCATCTTCACGCTCTATGTATGACATCACGACTTATTAAACATATGGAACTTAGTACCCTAATAATCATACCTACTAATAAGTACCTGTGTAGAAAAGCGGTCACAATTGTTCTTAATGCCGCGTGGAATATAAAATTCTTATAGAAACAATTTCAACATAATGTGGTAGACTAAAAAGCTGAAAGATAGAAACAAATTAAACTACTTCGAGCATTTGGCTTTATCCTACAATAGTGTAATAAGAACGTATTATAAAAGAATAGACTAGTAAATTTACTAGCCTGCAGGTCGGCACCTCAAATATCAACATAGCCAGAGTAAGTAAACAAATTATAACCAAGTAGGTTAGGAGACTTATCTTTTAGTTGGCACTGGGCTATCTGCTATATCTCGCAACTTGACGCAAAGCAAATGACTTACGCGACTTTCTGACATAAGCTTGGGATGCAGAGGTCACCGTTTTGCATTAGCCTACACATTGATATAATTTTAAAAAATCTCGTTGCACTTTATTCAGTTCATAGGAAATTAGCGATAACTTATGTTAAATATCATAGAGATTCGATATGAACTTCTGAAAACAACAACGAATCTAGTTGGATATGACAGGTGATTCCATGGTAAATATCGAACTACTAAGCATGTATTTTTTGTCATTCAAGATATAACGATAGCTAGCCGAATGAAGTTTACTAGAGTATCAAAGCGTACCTCTGGTATCTAGCACCCATAATTTAGAAACTTACTCATCACTTGTGGTTGCAAACACATTGTCGAACATGGTCAAGTGTGCTAGCTTCTGATTTGTAGCTGGACTAGGTCTTTGGTGACAATGAATTATCGTACGCTGACATCAATCCCCACTAGCTTATTGTTGACTGCATTACCTGTGCTCACTTCTACGCACTAATTAAAATGCTTTTGAAAATTAATAATAAATAAGATGAACCTATGTATCATAACATGAGTTATAAATAAGTCATACAAAATATTCTATACTATCAGCCCCTTGTGGCACTTTTAGACAAAACAAAAAGAGGTGTTACTTGTCAAACCTTTGCTTTGATAGCTATCGCTTACTAACGTGACGATGAAGTGATGTTCGTTGCTCATAACATAGAAATTTTTGCTTTGGTAAAAGGTAGCCACAAAGATTAGTAAAAATTTCAACCTTTAATGCTTTGGAACAATGAGGCTATTGGATGCTTAAGCATAAAACAATTAATGACAGCTGAATTACATAAAGGAAAACTCGAAAGTATAATTAATTATTGTGTACTTAGAAGTCGAGATTACTTAATAACGAATGCTCTTAAACAAATGCACGTACCTGGTTTCCCGCCATCTAATGAAAGACTTACTTTTATGTGAATTGAAGTAGAAATCCATAACTAGAGTCGGATGCAAAACAATTATGGATGAACGACGTGAAGCTACTATCCCGCTAGCAATCAGGATTAGTTGCGGACAGGTACCACCTAGCTACCCGCACCGTAAATGACAGGGACCTACCTGCTATACGTAGTTGTTCTAGTAGAACAATTGCAACTTGTGCTTCCACGCTGGCAACTACCTCTTGAGTCTAATGTTCGAACCCAAGATCTGGAACCTGGCGGCTCAGTAACGGCTGATACTTGACCCGGCGTCCTCTGGAACCTGGAACTGGCGTCCATCTTATCTGGAACTGGAACTGCTGTTTCCATTGGAATTGGCACCTGACCGAGCTCCATCTGGACTGCAACCTGACGCTACCATTTGAACCATTTGGAACCTGGCCTGGCCACTGGAACCTGGAACCGCGGCTCCATTGGAACCTGGAACTGAACTTATTTCAGCTAGCGACTGTACCGCGCTTGCTCTAGCTAGCGATGTACCTGCTGGCAAATTATACACCCGTTCTATACACACGTAGAGTAGACATTGCTACCGGCGACTAGGGCCTAGATGTAATGGTGACTCCTAACTGTATGTATACCTAAACTTAATGTCATGAGCATTTAAAATGTAGCTAATGTAGAATGAAATCCTACGATGAACTCATGACTCTTCTGTGACGAGGTACCAATTTGTAACTCGATACAGTGATTCGACGCGTTGTGTTGAAAGAATTTTTGTGGAGATGGTTAGATAAAAGAATTAGGTCTCGGCCCCACGTGGGCGCCAATTGTTTCTATGCCAAAACGCCTAGATGGCTATTCTTAGCTGGACATCGATACTAGACTAAACAGGAAATAAAAAGGTGATCTAAAGGCGAAAATAAAGAGAAAGCACACAAAATGGTGACGCGGAAACCCAAAAAAGCGGAAAATCGCGACGTGGCAATGAGTCCACCAATCCACTATAGTTCTGTGCGTAAAGGCCTTGATACAATGATATCGTCGTTCCTTTGTACGTGAATAATACTAATATAGAATATAGAATAGTTACATGCAAATATTGGTAATTGCGAAGAGTAATTGGCGAGTAAAACGCATGACTCGAGTATATGAAGACTTAAGTTGGTAACGCATATACGCCATAATATCTTGATCAATCGGTATTAACGACCGGTGGGATTGCTTGTTTCTTCGGTGTCATGTTTCTCCATATTGTGTATTTATAGAAAAGGAATTAAAAATGTTTTATCATGGCAAGGAATATATAATATAGTAGCTTTGTCTAGGATAATAGTGGATGCTTAAGGTTATTAAATTAATATCGTAACATAGATGAGTATGGTGAGGAATGAATACCAATGCTCTCTCTCTCTCTCTCTCTCTCTGCCCCTGTAATGTGATGATCCAATATTTATATGCCAAGATTGATAAGAATAGTAGCATGTGATAGTGGGAAGTTCCCATTTATGCTGGGATTATCATATGTTGACATAGTGGCCCGGGGTAATATTGACGGTGGCTTATGATCATGGATGGTATTACAATAAGTAAGTGGAGGAAGTGGACCTTGTATTTGCTCGTTGTACTCCACAATAGCGATTGTTTATTGACTTGCATTGTCGTTGAGATATTCTAGGATATTAAGCCTCCAGGATAGCTCCTTTGATACTCTCTTGCGGTGGACTCCTTGAAGAGAACCACTCGTTGCTTGACCATGCTGCTAGCTTAGTCAGATTTTGACCATAACAGTCGTTAATTTTTTTATTTTTTTTTCCGTATTCTGCTCTCATTTATCGTTTTTCTGGCATTTTTTGTGTTGAGGGTTATTGGTGTGTTTTGTAATGTTTTGGTGCAAATACGACTTTTTCCAATTGCATAGTTGTTTCGTTTTAGAATGTATTTTTTATTTGTGTTGAATTGTTGCTGAATTTATTTTCTGATTGTGTGTATTTGTTGGGTCAAGATAATATACTTACAGAAAAATAAAGTTTTCTAACGAATACTTACAGAGTCAATATTCAAAAGTTAGGGTCTACCGTGTACATTTTTTTTTCAAAAAACTTACCTGTAGAAAAAGTAAACTGGGTCTACCAAATAGAATTCCCTTATAAATTTTCAAACATTGGTCAAATTTATAATCTTTAACTCCCAAAAAGGAAATGGTCAAGTAAAAAAATCGAAGGGAGTAATTGGAAACTTCTCAAAATGGAAAGTGAAAACAACCTAACAAAAAACGGAGGAGTATATAAAAACACCTTTATGTATTTTTTCCTTAAAAAACACGTTTTGTGTCAATTATTACAAAACACTTTATGACGATTCTTTAAAAAAAACACCTTAATTTGATTTCCGACCAACTTGACAACTTTTGACGTTCACTTTGGTCTTTTCCCATATGTTTATATGCGTGGAAGCCACTCTCCTTTCCATCTATTAATCTCTAACTCACCTTCTATTTAATACCCCTCATCTCATCCCACCCCCACTTCAAATCAAGCTTTATCTCTTTCATTTTTCGTTCTTCTCTTTGTTGTCTTCCTCTCTCATCCTTTTTCTCTTCTATCTTCAATCGTGGAGGTAATTCCCAAAGTTGAGAACAAAAGTACCCACCACATTCCATGGACCAAACAAAAAAAAAATCCCTGCATTCTGATTTCAGCTTATTCATAGAGCTTTTTTAACATAGCTTGATCTTACATTATTGTTCGAGTATCGCACGAACGACTTTATTATTCAGAATTTCTGTATAAATTTATATCAGTATCTAGTTGAAGGTTGCAATCTGCCTACTCGACAATAAGTAGAGTTGTAGACGCAAATAATGTAAGGATTGATAACGTTTTTCACTTTATTTTACAATAATTTTCTTTTCTATTTTATCAGCTCATTCTTCAATTTGCACATACTACCAACACATGTATGATCTAGAAGGAAAAAATAAGAACAAATAATAGAACAAAAATACTGTATTAAAATAGAAATTTAAAATATTTCTGAATCGAAAAATCTTTTGAAATAAATTAAAATCCATGAATTCGAAGAACATTAAAGATTGAAATTAAATGTAAAACAAAAGTGAAACATTAAAATGAATGAAACCAGAATAAAATTCCCAAAAATAAAAATGAGAATTACAAAAAAAAAAAATTCCCTAAAAAACAAAAAAAAATGAAGAAGTTAAACAGAAAATCTTCATAATAAGAAGAATTAAACCCAAATTAAGTGTTCAAAAAAAAAGAGAAACATAGATAAGAAGACATAGAAGACGGAGAGAGAGTGCGAGTAGTAAAAGGAGAGAGGGAGAGAAAAAAAATGGATTGATGTTATGAGAATTGAGGAAAAAACAATACAACTAGCATTAATTGGATTTACACTCACGCGCAAGAGAAATCGAAAAAGGTCAAAGTCAACATCGGAAAGTTGAACAATTTGGCCAAAAATCGAATCAAGGTGTCTTTTTAAAAGGAATCGTCATAAAAGGTGTTTTATAACAAAAGTTGACATAAATGTGTTGACCTAAAAAAAATCACATAAAAGTGTTTTTAAAAATTTATTTCCTAATACAAATACAAACTTAATGTTTTTTAAAAAATGTCTTTACTACCCACAACTTAAGTGTCGTTTGGTTGGGGTGAAAACTTATTTCCCACTAGTTTGATCTTGTGCGAATGCACACGTGAATAATAAATTTACAACTTTTACTATTGATTCAGTCTCTAAAAAAAGAAATTGTGTATTATTTTTTTTAACATGAAGAGGTTTTATTCAATCAACTGCAAAGAGAACCAACATGCATTGCTTTACAAACTAAGCATGCGCAAAGAGTTTATATAATTAATAGGAACTCTAACCTTATACGCTTGCCAAAATGGAAAGAGTGCCACCTGATTCAGACACAGCACAACAAAAAAAAAATGTACAAAAGATCTGTCAAGGACATTGAAGAACAAAGTTCTCATAGAGAAGCAATTGATATAAAGTAGGGAGCCATATGTACGTTGATCATTCAAGAGGTTAGTAGCCAAACTAGGGTGAAGTAGAAGAGACATTCTTTTCTGGTTCATAGAGAACAAGAACAAAAGGAGGAGGGACATAGTACATTTTCACAATTTCTGTCATTTGAGCACTAAGCTGGGCCAAGTGATGAGACACCTTATTCCCACTGCGCTTAGTATGCATGAGACACACAGTCCACTCCTTGTTAAGAAGTAGCAAGATATCATGAATAACTGGTCCACGGACATTATTCTTGTCAACTTTAACACTCTCAATTCTAGAAATGGTCTGCTCAACATCTGTTTCAAGCTCAACATGGGTAAAGGAATACTGATGAGCTATAAAAAGACCACGACAAATGGTGATGAGTTTAGCTGCCAGAGATGTGACTACATCAAACTTGTGGGAGAACCTAATGAACCAAGAACCATCACTTCGACGAATAACACATCCACCACCAGTTGTTGATCCTCCCATCCAAGAGGCATCAACATTCATCTTCACAAAGTCAAGAGGAGGAGGTTTCCATTTTACTTGAATATCAGAKCTTGGARTGATTGTGTCGGTCCTTTTGAAAACATTAAAACAAATAATGTAATCTGACATGTCTATGAAAAAATGAACYAGTTAATTCTACAAGTCGAAAACAACCATATATCTTGTCTTCGAATGTGCCATAAAGTAACAGTGAAGAAAAGCCTCCAGGTTTTAGAGTGATTAAAATTAAAATTAACCCATCATTCCAAGGAAGACAATGAAAACTGATAAGGTCAAAAGAAGAGGGAATTAGTCCCCTGGTGAAGTTTGTATTCCAGATTGATTGTGTAACTACTGGACAGTCTCTAAATAGATGTAAACGGTCCTCAGTAAAGAAAGTACATCTACTGCAAGTATTATTGAAATTTGGGATTTTTTGTTACAAATTTATAGCCACATGGAGATTGGAATGGAAGCATTTAAGGGGTCCTTTAAAGTTCAAAGTTTTTTTTCATAGAGTTTGCAACTAAGGAGTGGAAAAATTATTGTTKTTTGTAGATGGAAAATAAGCTAATTTTATGGTAAAGTTACCATTGATTGTATGAATCTACTGATAACTATCACTAAGATCTCGAGTTTCTAAAGAAGGGATTTGTTTTATTTAATTGAAAATATAAGTAGGTAGAAGATGTGAAATGGGTGTAAGAACCAGTTGGCCATGAAGTATAAGAGAAGAGACGGTCCAATGTGTGGTATGAGGTGGTATTTAAATGTCTGGGATTAGATGTAAAGTTGAGTCTTCTTCCCAATGATGGTACCAAAGTCCTTCTAAGCCCTTTAGTTAAAATATCTCTTCATGCTAAGATGTCATGCCAAATTGAAGAATGATAAGGCTTAGCAGGAGCAGCTAGGAAATTATCAAGAGGATCATATTTTCTTCTGGGAATTTTAACCCAAAGTTTGTGAGGTTCTGTGATGATTTTCCAACCCAACTTTGCCATGAAACATAAGTTCCATTGTTGCAACTGTCTAGTACCTAGACCCCAACAAGCCCTAGGTTGAGTAACTGTAAACCAAGAAGTTCTAGGAATATAATGAGAGGAGTTGACTCTGTTCCCTAGGAATTTTTTGCATTTTTTCTCGAGATCTTTTAGAACAGAAATAGGCAGTAAAGTAGTTTGCATAGCATAGAGGGGATATGAGTTGAGAATAGATTTGAGAAGAGTGCATCTACCAGCAAGATTAGGAACTTTGATTGCCATCCTATGATTCTGTCAGTATTCTTACTATGAAGATCAAAGTAATCATTGGGCTTTAATTTATTAGGATTGATTTACACCCCTAAATACGTACCAAAGGAAGTGGTAGAGGTAATAGGGCAAGTTTGTATAATACTTTGTCTAACAGGGAAAGACATTTTGCCATTTTGGTTGGGAAAATATATGCATATTTGGTTAAACTAACAAATAAACCAGAAAGAGAACCAAAAGAAGAGAGAACACTGATCATTTCTGCTAAGTTTATGTGAAGCTTTGCTAAAAAGGAAAACCTCATCAACATAGAAGAGATGAGAGAGAGTAATATCCTTTGTAATCATGAAAGGCTTCCAAAGGGTTTGAACTATATATTGAAGTTTCAATAGATAAAGAAATTCTTTCCATACATAGGATTAAGATATCAGGATAAAGGGGGTCTGCTTNAGTTTGAGGAACAAAAGGTACCCCACCACATTCCATGGACAAAACAAAAAAAAAATTGATTTCCTGCATTCTGATTTCAGCTTATTCATAGAGCTTTTTGTTAACATAGCTTGATTCTACATTATTGTTCGAGTATCGGCACGAACGGATCTTTATTATTCAGAATTTCTGGTATAAATTTATATCAGTATCTRGTTGAAGGTTGGCAATCTGCTACTCGGACAATAATGTAGAGTTGTAGACGCAAATAATGTAAGGATTGATAACGTTTTTCTACTTTATTTTAGCAATAATTTTCTTTTCTWTTTTTATCAGCTCGATTCTTCAATTTTTGCAACATACTACCAACACATGTATGATCTAGAAGGAAAAAAATAAGAMCAAATAATAGAACAAAAATACTGTATTAAAATAGAAATTGAAAATAATTTCTGAATCGAAAAATCTTTTGAAAATGAAGATTAAAATCCATGAATTCGAAGAACATTAAAGATTGAAAATTAAAATGTAAAACAAAAGTAGAAACATTAAAATGAATGAAACCAGAAATTAAATTCCCACAAAATAAAAAATGAAGAATTACAAAAAAAAAAAAGTTCCCTAAAAAACAAAAAAAATGAAGAAGTTAAACAGAAAATTCTCATAATTAAGAAGAATTAAAACCCAAAATTAATTTGTTTCAAAAAAAAGAGAAGACATAGATAAGGGAAGACATAGAAGACGGAGAAGGAGTGACGAGTAGTAAAAGGAGGAGAGGGGGAGAGAAAGAAAAATGGATTGGATGTTATGAGAATTTGAGGAAAAACACAATACAACTAGCATAAT
>SNQN01005182.1:26452-46222 GCA_008642245.1 Bassia scoparia | reverse complement strand
GCAACAATTTGCTAGTTGGCAAGAGACTTACATGTGACCATCGTGTTGAGGCAGTCTAATCAAATACCATAAAATAGCGGAACGGTTCCCATGCTGGGTGAATTGGGTGCCACAAATTCCTTGAATCCTTTCCTAAAGAAAGTAGGGCTTTCAGTGGGCGATTTTTGTTATTTGATGTCTTATTATCAACTTTGCCAAGAGAACATGGCAGACATGGTAATTCAAATTGCTCGAGGGGATTTTTAATATTCTTTATTGTATGTCCATTTGAATTTGTCATTATCCTCTTGCATCAATGTCCAGTGCCAGATGGCCAAGTCTATTCATGCCATAAATTTATGTTTGCCTTTTCACTAACTTCTGGTTAGATGTCATGTTATATTTCAATGATGTAATTTTTCACACAACAATCCACTAGAATATGATGGCAGATTTGTTTTGTATTTTTCATGTATTTGTTTCTTGCCATCCCCTTTTGAAGTGAGACATATAAATTCCTTTTGATTAAGTTATTGTCTCTAGATGGTAAAACCATTTTTGGCGCCACATCTTTGAAAGCTTATGAGGCTTTTCGAGATTTCTCGAAATATAATGCGTCCCTTGTTACCAACTTTGTCCATTGGAAGAACAACACAAGCTTTCCAGATCCTTCGATTAATTTGGCTGCTCCAGATATGTGTTAACATTTGCTTCAAAAACATTTTTAATTCTGAAAAATACTCTTACTCTTTAGAAATAGTATGTGTTGTTCCCACTATCGAGAAGACATTGATCTTTGCATCCATCTCCAAATAATTATAATCTTCATAAATAAATAAAGAGGGTGAAATTAGTTAATTAAATAAAACACATCATATTATTTATTCATACAAGATACATTATTGATAACAATACAAACATAAACACCAATAGGCTAATTATTACATCATCAAGATAGGCATGAACTAATCTATCCAATATTCAATGTTGATAACATTCTCCAATAATAAGTTCAATATCCAGTTTTCATCAATCAAAGAAATCAGAGACATCAAGGCTAGGCCCATTTCATGTTGTCTCATTGACAAAATTAGCTTTCCGCATTTTTGTTATTTAGGAATTTTGATATAAATCAAACCAAAATGTTTTGGGGTGCGAAATTCTTTCCCCCAATGCCCCAAATGCAACCACATCTGTAAGCATCCATCTTTTCTTTTGGTAGTTACTTTCATTGTGGTGCCCCTTTTGCTTATCATTATTCTTTTGAAGTTGTTATTTCTCGGAGCAACGTTGGTTTGCCGTGTTCCACGGCCTCGCGCCGTGGTAGTTTCCATCTCCTCCTTCCTCTTCCTCGACCATTTCGGCCTCCACGGCCATTAAATCGCACCACACTATGAGTATCCCCATGGCCATTATAGCTTCCTCGAACATTGTGACCTTCCTCGCCCGCATCTTTGTATTCATTTGCTTCGGGCGGTATGTTGGACTTTCAGTGCATTTGTTTCGGGGATTGCTTGTGACCCTGTTGGTCTCTTGTTGTGATTCATGAGGAGGATATCAATTATTTTGCTCAGCAACTAACAATACCGAACAACAAATCTGAAAAATTTAGTGAATCTTCTTTCTCGGTTTGTGCTTGCAGATGATATACTTGCATGAAAATGTTGTAATGTTTGTTAATCATTCTCTGCTTCAGTGACAATTTCTCACAATTTTTCAACGTGGCCACTTATCGTACATGGCCGAGGTGTAATCACAGACACTTTTGAAAGTCTGGAATCGTAAATGTTCCCAATCATATTTGCTTTTGGGAGTAGCCCTATTTGGTGGTTGCCCATATCTATCATTCAAGTATTCCCATAATTGTTTGGGATCATCTACAAACAATATCATATTTCAACTTTCATGCATGTGGTGTCTTAGGAACACCAAAGCTTTGCCTTTCTTGGCTGAGGGATGGATAACCACCAAGAGTATGGAATCATGAAAAAAAATTGTATGCTCAAGAACCTTGTGCCTTGTAGATGCATTTTCCGACATCCTTTTTCATTGGAGGTAACCATTGCCCCGGCAAGTCCAGTGGGCAAATTGTTTCTGATTAATCTCCAATGTTACTACAATTCAATTTATTTTATTAGTGTTATGATTAATGATAATAATCCTTTTAATATTATTATCTCCCCTGATTTTTATTTATCAAGAGCATAAACAAGCATATATTATAAAAGGGGAAAAGAGGATTTAATCAAACAAACATCAAATATTATGATATAATGTAATATTCAATACATCATAAGAACTACAAATGCACATTTCTCATTAATTAACTCAAAGAACAAGAAACATGTGCATTTTCCCGTAAAGTAAAGATTATCATCTACTTATTTAATATAATTAAAAACATGATGGCACTAGTAATACAAATAATGGCGGCTATTTAAAAATAAGTTAAAACTTCTAATTGGCCTTAAGATTTTCTTCGAAAGATGGCAATGAAGATGAAGTATGGTGGTTGTTGGTGGAAGCGCATGGTGGTCGAAAAAATTTAATGGATAGAATGAAGAGTTAGTGGAGGTAAAGTGAGGATAAAGGTGTGATGAATGTAAGTGGTAGAAAAAGTTAGGGGTATCAGTTTTAACTGTCAAAATACTGTACGCAGTCAATAATTGTGTAGACAGTTTAAAATGGGGTAAAAGAACCTTATTAAGTTTTAAAGTTGCAAATATATCACACTGGGGAGTGAAGCCCCTTAGTGGTCCGCACTCATGAGTCGGTATAAAATGATCTTGGGTTCGAAAACAAAAATTTGATGTATCGTAAAGTACATCATTTTTCATTTTTGTTAATTTTTATTTTCATTTTAATAAATGGAGGAAGTTACACGGCACGTGCATGAAAAATTAGCAGATTTTTATTGTCGTTTTTTAGAAGAAAACAAACATTGGTAGTATTAATAAAAGTACACAAACAAATAGTGTAAGGACAAAATACGGTTAGTCAAAAACATATGAAATGAAATTACGTAACTTTGTTTAGCAAACTCCATCTAAGAACATAAATAAGTAATTAGCTAGCCATAATATAGAATAAATTTTCAATAGTAAAGTATGGATAATAAATGCAACATATAGACATGAGTAATAATAGAGAAAGAGTTTACTCCTTTTATTGTACCATGCATAGGTACTTTGGTATGAAGAAGCTAGTTTTGTCCATAGTTTGTCCAAATGCATGTCATATTGGAGTGGTCAAAATTTGTCCAAAGTAAGTCTTTCATATATGGTGTCCAAAAAATTTTACTTAGGGAAAAGTTAGTAGTATTATTAAGTCCATCATGAATGTAATACCAAAATTAGACCATGAGAACTTATAATACATATGTACATATTGTAACATTAGGCTAAGTAAGAAATTTCCAAACAAGGTGAAATATATTTAGCATTAAGTCAGTAGAATTACAATCATTTGAGTTTCTGATATAGAAGATCCCGAAAATCGGCAACTATAGAGCTTACTTCTCAAAATGAATTTCTAAATCAGTAAAGAGTAATAAGTAATCAAGTTAGAGAACTAATAAGTAAGTTTGTTATTACGCTCGTAGAGATCGAACTCGTGCTGATAACGTGTTAAGAAAATGGAGAATTTACTTGTATGAATATAGTAACACAAGAACAGTATAACTTAGATTAGAAGAAGAAGTAGTAATAATGAAGGAGAAGTAGAGAATGATTTTATTAACTTGTAGTAAATTGGTAACATGCAAGGCTTCCAAGTGATCCATATTTATAGGCAAATATGATCAAATGTTTTACTATTGAAATACTAAAATAATAAATTCACCCTTAGTGAATTCACCAATATTGGCATACATTTCTTTGATGATTTCTCAACAGTTTTTAACCTTTTTTTTTTTAAGAAATATCGTGATGTTTTTTTATCATGAAAAGGAAAACAAGGTTTGTTCACTTCTTGTGGGCTAAAGAAAAAGGCTTTGGCATTTTGGTATCCACGTGATCCATTTCTCCCAACGTGGACCCTGTTCTTTAATTTGCCTCACAAAGTCAACGACTGATACCTATCTTCGGACTAGTGATGCAACGGATAAATCTATCGGAGTCGGATTAAGCATAATTCGACTCCGAGCTCAAAAAATTCGGAAAGCGTTTTTTTGCCTCCCGACATCTAATTCCGTAGACTCCGACTTTTAATTTAAACCTTCGACTCCAACTCTGATCCGACATACTGGTTATTTCTCCTCTTTTTTAGGGTTTGAAATCATGGATGAAATGGGTTAAGAAACTTGGGGGGTGGAGTGGTATGAATTGAAGGGGTATGGAATGGATTTAGGAATCCACTGGTACCGGGTTCTATCTAAAATGCAATCACCAACAATAGAAATGGATGGAATGGATTCTAACTCCATTCCAATCCATTAAAAAAAGTCCAACTAAACATGCCCTTAAATTCCTTACTCGTAACATAGTTTTTTGACTTTTTGGTTTCAAAAGGGATTGATTAACCCCTTATTACTTTGTAGGTAGATTTTGCCGAGGCGTGGCTGAGCCGACGCGAGGTGCGCGACGGCTCAGGGCCTCTCAACAGTGGGGCCCCGAAATAACATATACATATTAGTATTGCAAGAAAATAAGCATAAAATCAAGATTTTGGACTAGTGGATCAGAGCAGAGAGCCCATACAGTAGTTGATTCATGTTCGAATCTCATGAACAACAATTTTTGTTTGGGAAACATAAATGCCTTGTGGCCTGTGGGCCACGACTGGGAGTACATATCAAACAATGAAATGAATAAAAATGAAAAAATGGATTAAGCAAAGCCCATACAGTCAGTTGAATAAAATGAAAAATATTAAATAATGCAACCTTTACTTCTCCTCATTCATTATTCATTCTTCCATTTGTATTCTTAGTTTAAGCTTTTATTATATTTGGTTCGACTATGTGCAAATACAAAATAGAAATGATTAAAATTTTAAAATTTTGTAAATTTATATTGATAGTTTTTCTTTTAAATAAATTTTGTTCATTATGGTTCAAAAAATGATCCTATTTGGAACGAAAAACTTCAAAAAAACTAATACACGTAAACAAATAATTGTCAATCTCAAAAGGTGTTTTAAAATAAATAATGTGTATATTTTAAAGTGAGACCCAAGTGAAGGAAAAGTGTTCTTACTCCGTAATTCTTATGAATTAAATGAAGCTAATGTTAATATTTTATTTTATTTTATTTTTTGGATGTGATGTAAATTGGTGATTTTACATTACTATTTACTCGAATTGATCATTTTACAAAAATGAGTTTTAGTTCTAACTTTTATCATAAGGGCCCTTAAAGTAATTTGCACAGGGCCTCAATAACCTGCCACGGCCTCAAATAACCTTGCCAACGGCCCTGTAGATTTGTCACTGTGGATACGTTACAAAATAGGGTGAACCAAACCAGTTAAATAGGTTAGAGGTTTTTTTCTGAAATGAAGTCCATAGGCGGGGTACGATTCAATGGGGAGGGGGTTGAGGGATCGAAACCTCCGATGACAAGGAATCAAAGGTGGGGTTGAAGTCACTGCTCAAAACCCCTTTCCCTGGTTAGAGAGTATTATTGCAAAAAAAAAGTTAGGTATTAAGTAAAATATTTTCAAAACTAGGATCTATATCTATATCTATACATCTATATAAACTTATAACTTGGTTTTGAAGAGAAATGATGATCACATGTCATCTTTCAATTACTTTTGTTTTTTCTTTTTCTCCTTTTCCTTTCCCACTTATTTTCCTTTATTTAATAAAATAATTTCGTATGGGGAATATTTTTTCCCTTTTCTTGCTTTTCTTTTTTTCTTAAGTTTTTTTTAAGAAAAAACATTTTTAATACATTTGAATAAAATTGAAATTTGAATGGAATTGTCACACTGTCATCCTCTCTTGCCCATTTTTACCACCTTTTCTTATATATATATATATATAATATATAATATATATATAATATATAATATATTATATATATATATATATATATAATATAATAGATATATATAGTATATATATATACCTAAGCAATCCCCACCGCTTCTAATTTTCCCTCCAAATTTCCCTTATTTTATGATGAATAAAAAAGAAAAATATTAAATAATGATATGAGTATAAATATGCTTTGGGAAATATAAATTTAACTCTAATTTTGAATACAATATAATTTTTAAGCATTTCGTGTTTTAATTCGGGTAATTAAAATTTATTTTAAATCGGAATTTTGATTGGAATTATATAATGATTTGAATTCGGGTTGCGATGGATATAGTGATTATTCATAGTGCTACGATTTTGATTATTGTTAAACATTAAGCGGCTATAAGTTGTAAATACAAACCTTATTAAACATTTTATTTTGAATATGTTATATATTGTGTAAGGAACTTACGGACGTACGTTATTTGGTTGTAATTGTGATGTTCCTTAATTTTCCTTTTTGAATAAACAAAACCTATATAATCGTGCAACGCAACGGGCCTATCTAAGTAATACTTATATATATATATATATATAATATAGTATATAATATATATTACCACTTTTCCCTTTTTTTTTTCTTTTGTTCGAAGCAGGGATTAATATTAAGAAAATGAATCTTAATCAATAGAAGTTGTTTAATTAATAATATTCTTACTTGAAAAGGAGAGTTATTGTGTTTTTTATATAGGTAATATGGGACAAAGTTATAAATATGTGTTGGAAAGTGAATTTTGGGGACTAATCTAGATAGTGTTAGACTTTTAATTTAATATGATCGGAAGAAAAAGAATAAATATGGTTCATATTACCATGAAATAGTTTGAATAAAGTTAGAGTTAATAAATACTGTAGAAAATAATCTAAACAACCAACATTTAGGAATTTTAATTTAAGGAAACAGGACAAACAAAAGAAAATGGAAGGAATACTTCATAACAGATGAATTGAAAGGATTGATGTCACTATACTTGATATCTCCCTTTTTATAAAGATTTTTTTTGTGCTTAATGACATGGTTTACGGGAAATTGGAAGGAATGATGGCAGGTGGCAATTTTTTTCTTCATTTTGGGTTTAAAAGAATTGTTCAACTATTTACATTTTCCTTTTTTAGGGAAATTTTAATTTCTTCTTAAAAATTAATCAATTCTTTTTCTAACAAAAATTTAAAAATACATTCAATATTCACTTCTCTATATTATTTTTTTTCTTTTTTGAAAAATTGTCCGCAATAGTTACAAATGACATTGTTGTCTTTTTCATTTTTTTTTTTTCTATTTTTTACTTTTTAGAAAACACAACAACTATTCATTCAATTCTCTGTCATCCGTTAGGGGCAATGGATCTAGCAATTTCAATATAGCGAAAAATAGTAGAAAACTTGATTTTTCTTTAAAATATTTAACCATGTTGGTATTGTCAACTTGATTTTTCCATCATTACTTTTCATCATTATAAAATCAAAGTCAAATACGGAGWACAATGTAAACTCGTGCCTTGCAAGGGCTAGATACAAATTTAWTTTCAAATTCGGCTCGAAACTAGGTATTTATAACCAAAATTTCCTTATTTATAAATGATCAAAGTAGCAAATCGACAAGCATAAAAATCAAAGTGTGTTAAGAATAAAAAATATTTTCGTTGACTTTCTTGACCAACTACTACAAGAGTTTTACCTCGTGGGTGTTTCGGTCTAACGATGCAACGGAAGCGCTAGGAAGGAATAGTCGGGATATACCTATTAAGCACAACCCAAAAGGACAAAGGCCCACTAAACGTTTACATGAGAGTTTATTTGGAGGAAAGGGATGTTTGAATTCAAAACGGAGAGCAGGCGCCAGGTAACTACCATGAAAGAGGAAATCGTCACAACTTCTACCCATATCTTCATAACTCGAGGCCTATAAATAGACATGGACGGATCAAACAACAACAACACATCAAACAAATCTATCTTTACCGTCGCATTTACTGCTTTCCTTTACCAGCACTTGGCTTATTAGCCAAGTATAGTTTAACGTAACTTAGTATAGCTAGTGTAATTCATCCTTATGGATTAATAGCTTGTTCTATCTTTCCCAATTGTGTGAACATGGAGGAAATCATCCTTCCTTGTAATATAGTTGTAGTCTGACTCTATCGTTACTATTTTAATAGAATGTTTTATATCTTTTCGATCTTGTTTGTCCTAGCTTTAGTTTCATTCTACACTAGGCTTAATTCCTTCGTTTATACACTCTTATCTGCATTTGCGACTCTAGGAGCTATTTTACGTTAACAAGTTTATCTAAATAATCAGTAACCAGAGGGAAAGCCCCTTACCGAACCAAAAAATAAAATTTGGGCGGTTGACTTGATGAAATGCAAAATCACCTCAACAAATACAATTAAAAAGAAACGAATGAAGTTTACTATGTTTTAACAAGTTGTATCAGCAATCAACATGTAAACCCACTAATGGTTACACTATCTCACACACCATACTTCCTCATTGTACACCTACCCTACTTTATCTCTTATTTGAAAATCAACTAGTGTTCCCCGGCGCCCGCATGCGCGCTGTGGTCCACTCTAATTTATGTAAATAACATAAGTAAATATTTTGGTCAATAATACAAGTCAATATTTTTTCATTGTGCTATATAATTAGCACCAACCATTGTTTCAATTCATACAAAATGAAATTACTTCATCTATACATTGTTTAGTTATAAATCTTGTAAGGATTAAGCCCAACAATCGCAGCGGAATAATTCGATATAAACAATAAAGAATCAATAAATCAATCACACAAAAATTTAATGTGGGGAAACCCTAAGCAGGAAAAAACCCCACAACGACGAGTAAAAAATTCACTATAATGGAAAAAGAGTACTAATACACAAAATAAATAGGAAAAAAAATCTGCAATTTCTCTTTCTAAATGATCCCAATTTCATTTGACACTTCAATGACCATGTTTTAACAAACCATGAAAAAGGTGTCACAACTCACACGTTCTCATTCACGAAACATGAACATCTTTGCTGAAAATTGAAAAGATGCAAATTTTACTCAAAAGAAACAAATTTGCAATTGCTAACATACTCCTTACTGACATAATCTAGATGAATGAATGCAACAAATCTGCTCCCCTTGATACAACACAATCCTATATCACAACACGACTGTTACGATTGATTCATAACTACTTCCCTGGTGTTGCATTACATCATATAAGAACAAGCCAAATAAAGAATAACAAGTTTAAATTACAATTTGCAGAAATTTCTACTCCCGATAATTTGCAGTTTAAGCAAGCATAAGAGTCTATAATCAATAATTAAACCCTCTTTTCCGTGCTAATTTTCATACAGTATAAACTGATTAATCAAACTTCAAAAACCAAGAAAATAAAGGAATAATACTTAACAACTTGAAATCACACTTTTAACTTAAAAATACTACAAGACATTAAATCACTTTTACAGAATCAAATGAATGAACACTACATGAAATCCATCCTTATTAAGCTTCTTTATAGCAACCACAATAGGATCACCTTGCCCAATCAACAAGCTTAACCTTCCCTTGATAAACACTCCCAAATCCACCTTCACCAATCTTCAACTTCCTGTTAAAATCATTGGTTGCAATCCTGAGCTCTAACAGTGTGAAAGCCCTCAATTTGGGATCTTTTCCTCGTACAGCTCCGATATACCACGATGAATAATGTCTGACCCAATTGATTTATTCACAGCACCACCAGAGCTAGGGCAAGAGCTATCAGATTTGCTCACTGGGTTCCCAATTCACGTGTTGATTTATCCCCCTTTGATTTAGCCTTCTCTTTGAAGTAATAAAAACACTCATTTCTTCTTTGAGGAAATTTGTCAAACACCTTATATGCTTAATATCAAAACCAATGCTTCTTTTTCAAATGGGTGTTCCCATTTGTCCTAGGAACATTCAAACATAGTATTATATCAATACCCAACTGCATAAAGTTATCCAAATTAATGGGATTTATTGAAATAGTCAATTTAAGTACAAGAGCTGACTTTTTTCGTGATTAATAGTTCCAGAATTTGACCAATTTCACGAAATTATCCCTTAAATTATAAAAACCCTGTTGAATTTGAAAGAACAGAAATTTAAAAAAAACAGGACAATTAAATTTCAATATAGCATATGAGAAAGATGAGAACTTTAAGAGTCAAAATGAAGAAGAAGCAAAAAGGAAGACGAAACTTGAAGAAAAAAGAAGAAGAGTCAAAGGAAAAAAGAATAGCGGAAAACATAACAATTAAATTAAATTATTAAAAGAATTGTATGATGAGCTTACATAGAAAGCAACGACAACACCAGCAGTATAATCAGCAAGCAATTTCATGAAAGCACTGGAAAACCCATGTAAGTAAAGGTCATGTGACATGAACCCAGAACCGAAAACAGCAAATTAAGCACAAATTAGCAAACTTTACCACACAAAATTATGTAAAAAAAAATCAAACCCAGAAAAGAGAAGAGCTAATTAGAGTGACATGCCTGTTCTTCATCAAGAGAAAGATGAACAGATTTTCCATCTCTCAAAACCATCAAATTATTATCGCCAAAAAGATGAATAACCCTTCATCAAATGATATTATAGGAAGCTTATTAATACTACTACTACTCTCAGTCTCAGAATGAGCAGCAATAATTCCATTATAAACACAGAAAAATAGCAGTAATGATACTATTTCAATTAATTCCTATCAATTTACTAATTTATCACAATATGAATATCTTGGAAGAACAAATCATGAACGAATTGATCTCCAACGCATAAATAATCACAATCATTCAATCAATTTACTAATTTATCACAGTAGCAATAAAGAAAGTTGCTTCAGAGTAACAATCGAGAAAATTTTACAAAACATTAAACTTGAAACCTACCCAGAAAATTCGAACAAAATCAAAACCCTAAAATGGCCAAAAAAATCGTAGCACCTCCTTCAAATCGAACCCAGAAATTGAAACCCACCCAGAAAATTCGAACAAAAAACAACCAAAATTGAGACATTAAAGCCAGAAAAATTGCACCCAAAAAATGTTGGACAAAATTCAATCTAAGTGAAAATCAATTAGAATAAAGAACCCCAAATCAAACCCTAACAAATCAAATCCCTAATGAAAACAATACAAACCCCAAAAATCAAATCGAAACCCAACATTCCCATCTCAAACCCTAATATTCGAAGAAAAAGTTTTAAAAAAACAACAACTTACAATCTGATTGTCGCTGCACATTCGACCATGGCAAACCTTGTTCATCTCGACCTGAAAGTCACTTTTGGGGCCCCATAGGTCGCATGCGGCGACAATACACACAACTCCTCCCCAAAAGCTTACCCTCACCGTAAAAAATGGCAAGCAAAACGACGAAGAAAAATGGCGGCAATAAGGGGGGCAATTGGACGGAAGACGAGAAAGAGATTGCAACAACTTTGAAAATGGGAAACGAGTGAAAGAGAAAGAGATTGCAACAACTTGTGAAAATGGGTTGTATGTCGTGGAAATGGGTAATTGAAGGATGGCATGGCTGGGGTTTGCTAGAAATATGGGGGGCAAAATCGGCATAACACTGTTCATGATGAACAGTGTTTTGGGATTTTGGCTTTTTAGATAGTAAGGATATGAAAACCACTTGCAAGCTTTATCGCTTCATTTTCTAAGCTTTTGAATATGCAGTGAAAAATGGTACAATTACTAAGGGCATCCACCATAATAAGGGATGTGTATAGTGTTTGCAGTGGTGGAGACAGCAGGGGAGACAATGGGTCCAATGTCGTCCCCCCAATCCAAAAAAGAAAAATAAAATATTATTTAGAAAATTAACGACCGCTTGTCGTCGGCCACTAAACTAACATAATTAGTCGCAAAATAAAATTGTCGTTATCTAAATGGGAAAATAGCAGTCGCTAAAAATTTAAAAATTTAAATTTTTGTGGTCGTGTTGTTTTAGCATGAGTATTGTACTCTTATTTTGTGTGTTGTTTTGTAAGTATACATTATAAGCACTTCTTATAATATTATTAGTATTCCCTCGTTGTGGCTCTATTAAATAGGAAATTAATCATATAGCTTCCTGATATAAGAATTATGGTGTTTTATCTCTATTATATAAGGGAAGTGGTGAGGAAGATGGTGTCCCCCTCTTAAAAGACTTTTATACCTTAATGAAAATTAAAAATTTGAATTGAATGTGCCTAAATTATCCTTAACTAATTATGTGATTAAATATGAAAATTACATTTATTATGTGAGTTAATTAGTCAAAAACATTAAACAATGAACATATTTCAAATTGTATTAAAACATTAATGGTTTATTTTGAATTTCAACTTTAAAGACATAATTATTTACAAAATAATTACAATTCAGATAAATTGGTATTGCTAATTAGCTATAAACCTTTTATATGATACATACCATATAATCATTTTGATGAAATACGAGGTACAATTTTCATATATATAAGACGCATCGCGTGCACATAAATTGTATTGCTAATTAGCTATAAACCTTTTATTATTATCATACCATATAATCATTTTTGATGAAATACGAGGTAAATATTTCATACATACAAGCACGCATCGCGTGCACATAAAAACTAGTTAGCTTATATTACATGTAATAGTACGTAACTTCCAATTATTACTTCTTGAATAGAACAACATTCTATTGTTGTTTTATTAGCTTATATTACATGTAATAGGAAATGCCTATTAATTCTTTGTATTGTTCTTAATAGGAACTTCCTTATATTGTTGTTGGAATGATTTTATTAGCATTATTAGAAGTTAGTATTTTGTAAGCATATATAATGAAAAATATAATCCTGTTATTAATTAATATAAAAAAATCATTTTATTTCTCTGCATGACTTTAGGTCTGGTGTGTTCAACTTTTTTTACTTATTTTTCAGAAAAAATAAATTCAGATAAGGTCAGATTAGAAAAAAAAGTTCAGATCAGAAAAAATAATTTCAGATAAGAAAAATAAGTTCAGTTCAGGAAAAATAAGTTCAGTTCAGAAAAAATAAGTTGAAAAGAACATACTTAGTATTTCTTTCACAAACAATTTCAGAAAATAAATAAGATAAGTTCAGTTCAAAAAAGTGCAGATAAAAAAAATAAGTTCAAATAAGTAAAATAAGATGAACATAACATAACTTTGTAAGATTTTCTTCCAACATATGTGAGATTAAATTAGCTAGTTAAAGTACGTAATACGATATCTTAAGTATGAAACACAATTTGGTCCTAATTAATAATTTTTAAACTAATTGATATTCGAATATCCGATGTTCATATTTGTCCCCATTTTGAATTTCTAGCTCTGCCACTGGGTGTTTGTGTTTTTAAAGGTTTGAAAAAAAAACCCCTTATGGTTAGTGTGTTGTTGGATGAGTTATTAAAATGAAAGGGGTATAAAAGCGGTTTGTAATGATGAGGTAGTGAATTTAGGTAGATAAAAAAAAATGAATTTGTATAATGAATTGGGTCCCACATATAAACAACCCTGAGAAATTGTTAGATAACAAAGTGTTTTATAAAGAGATGATGTAGCACATGGAAAACCCTTAATTAAGGGGTCGGGTTCGACCATTGTAGATACCTTAAGAAGAAAGGCAATGTTGTTTTTTTAATGAATTTGTCTTACAATAGCAAAGGTATAATAATTACCTTACTTTTTTTACGAGAAAATAATAACTTTCTTTGTAACAAGTTAAACCCAATAAATTATAATTTAGATATAAAATAATTTGTAGAAAAAAAATGTTTTAAATAAGTTAACTATTATGTGACCTTCCCAAAATAAGTCAAACATTTAATTATTCTTTCCTATGACCYTGTTTCTTTGGAATTCATTTTATAGTACGGAGTAGTTTAATATGGAGAGATGGTACACTTATACTTAGTGTAAGTGGACCCATGTTACACAATTTCTATGAACCAATCAAAGTGTACATGAAAATTCAATTAGGGGGGGGGGGGGGGGGGGGGGAGAGTGTGTTTTGGAGGGAAAACATTTGTGTTAATTTTTGGGAAAATTTCTCCCCCCTTTGCATCAATTATTTTTTAACTTAAAATTCAATTTTAATTTTAAAATATATGAATCTTGATGATGAATTTTACTATTGTATAAAAAAATAAAAAAATGAGCATGTTGGCATAATGATGACAATTTAATGATAAACTAATGTAAACCCAAAAATTGATAAGGATTTTTCAAATGTAAATTAAATTAAAATTTTCTAACAAAGACATACATGCAAAATTATAAAATTTGTAAACAATATTTGAAAAGTGAAAAAAATCATAAAAGAAAAATAGTTGCAAACACATTAATAACACATTAGAATTAGAGAAGAAGAAAAGAGAAAYATTGTAGACACCCAAAAGTGTGTCTCCTCAAATTGAATAGTCATTGATGAAAAGTACGACATTTCGCGACAGATTTGATTTCAAAAGTTGCGACAAAATCCATAAACCAAAYCCATTTGCACGAATCAAATTAAATTTAAGCTCGAAACCATACACCGAGGGTCCAATAATAGGCTATACTATTTATTTTTAGTTATTTTAATTATTTTCTATTTTTAGACCTTTTATTTTAGTTATAGATTTTTTTTAGAAACATTTCCAGAGGTATTCTAGATTTTTTTTTTATTTTCACCTTATTTCTTAGTTTTCTGAGTCCGTTAATATTTTGATTATTTTTCTGATTTTCTTTGATTTTCTATGATTTTTAAGAGTTTATAAGCGTTTAATAAAATAATTTTTCGAAATAAATAAATCTAAAATTCTAAGAAATCTAGAAACTCGGGAATAATTCGAAATGTTCTAGAAGCGTAATCTTGATCTCTAAGGCAGCTAAAATCTAGAATATTCTCGATTATAGGTTAAGAAAAAAATACAAAGATTCTAGGATTATGGTTACGGCTTTTTTTTCTGTAATTTTTGAATAACCAAACCAAACTATAACATATTTTCAAAAAAATCTTAAACCAAACCTTATGAATCGGAAACCAAACCAAACCGCTAAAATGCGGTTTGGTTACGGTTCAGCTAGCCCAAAGTCAGAACAACCCTAGTTACAAACATAACAATAATATTTAAAATAGTTATATGTATATTTAACAAAATTTCTTTTATTTTATTACAAATATTGTACGTTAATGATGTTTCTCTTTCCACAAGTCAATGTTGTGAAAACTAAATTAAAAGGAGATGTAGTATTTTGTAATCATGTAACATTTTGTTTTAATGGAGCCATGAAAAAATTATTTTCCCTCCAAAGTAAGAATTTAAAACAACTCGCAGTCATGGATCAGAGTGGTTAATAGTCAATTATTATTTTATTAAATTCTTGTTTTATATGAAAATTGGTGCAAAAACAATGAGATAACATGGCTATTAACATTCTCAAGCAAAGAGACAAATATTAATTAGTGTTAAATACAAATTTTTTTTTAATTTTGCTCAATTAGGTGTTCAAATCGATACGATTCGATCCGAATTCGGATATCGATTTTCGAAAATTACATTTTTTATTCGATTCCGATTCGAATATCCGTTTCGAATTTCCAGATATTCGAAAAAATCGTATCGAAAAAGCGGATATCCGAATTCGGTTTTTTGCGTGACTTTAAGCCAATTTTTAATAATCAAATTCAAAACATTTTGGCTCAATATCCGTTTTTCTGAATTTAAAATCGGATACCGAATTTAAAAATTAGATATCCGATCCGATTTCCGATTTAAAACCCAATTTTACATATAATTCGAAAAATTCGGATATCGAATTAAATAAATTACATTCCGGATCCGATCCGGTTCCGAATTTAAAAATGGATATCCGATCGGTTTTCTGAATTTAAAAAATCAGGATCGGAAGTTCGTATTTTCGGAAAATAAAAACCGTATATTGTATCGAAAATCGAAATCGGAAATTTTGCACAACCTACTACTCATCAAGAATGGTATTGTAAATTACATCTCAAAATGATATTGTACATAAAAGTTTTAAATTTTTGTTCCTTCGACTAAAGGTATTGATCCTTCTAATCTGAGCCATTAACTTGTCTTCCTCAACTTTCATGTCGAAGAGACAAATGAAAAGAACGAAACACTTCAAAAGAAATAATTGTGCCAACAACCGTCGTCTAAGACGTACTACCCATCGCGTGGGGTTCAGGCCGGTGATTACAAGAACAATCCCGATGTGGTTTCTAGACGAGTTTCACTTCCGAGTTATTAGCTAATGTTTCTCGACAAAAGTTATCGTCGGAAATTCAAATAAAGTTTAAAATCTGGGTGTTTCTAGAGAAATGTTGGTATTAGGTGACAAATGACGATAAAATGCGACAACCTATAGTAACGGCGACGGGTTGGTCTTTGATGGAGACACTTGATTGACAACATGCCATCGGACGGCAACATAAACGCTGACATATAGTAACGGGATAGGAGGAAGACTGATAAATAATATAAATATAAAAGAAATAAAATAAATAAACTTTTTTGAATTCAAATTTTGAATTTGATTAATTAAATTTTGCAAAATTTAAAATAAATTTTTTGAAATTTTAAAGATGGACCCCAAACTAAGAACTAATAGAAATTAGTGTACTAGGGACCACCTTCACTAAGTGTAAGTGACTAAGTCTACCTTTCTCGTTCAATTTTGTCTCATTCCTATTCCATCAATTTAGTTCATTTCCTTTCAGTTTTATTATTACTAAATTAATCACATGATTGTTGTTTACCTATAATTTTTTTCTAATAACACTAACTATGCAACTAGTGGTAACAAGTTCGAATCCACTAGCTAGGACACACAACTAAAATTACAATTGATAATAAGCATAATCTAAATTAGTAAGTTGACTTTTGGTTGAATTAATATTATGAAGCGAGGAATTAAGAGTGAATTAACTTCAATAAACTAAGTCAAGAGTTATGGTTTACTATAACAACAATTAAAATAATTGGGAATCACAATTCACATAAAGGCACAATCGAATAGGTTATAGTCTCCTAAATGATGTGAACATAGAACTAATCCTAATTGTTCTTTCGATATTAGCTAGTCTCTTCTACTATTGATGTAGATTTGTATTAAGTTTCGATCGCTAGATATGAAACTTCGGAACTATAAATTAGGCCTACGAAATCGATTAACATTAGAACAATCAAATAGGAATCAATAATTGTCAATTAATTATTAATTGAATAAACCAATTAAAACTAATCAAGTTGCCATAGGATCCCCAATCACCTAGAAAAGAACTACTCACACGTAATGCAATTATAATGCTAAAAGACGATGTATACGTGTCGTTTACCGTATTAAATTATTATTTAAAACCTATCTAGTCTTCAAAAATATTAACAAGTAGTAAAAGGGCAAGAAGGGTCGATCCCACAGGAGATTGTTAACTTCCTAAACTAATTCAATCTAATGTTAAGTACAAATATACATATATACAATATTACGCTATTTACATATTTACAATATATGGGGGTTTAAAGTTGTGTTATTTAATGTAAACAAATCTAAATTTATATTTACAAGTGACAACACAATTAACCTTTTACACTATGATTTTTATTAGATCGATTATTAATACAGATAAGTAGTCAACCTTGAGAATTTAATCATATATATTAGATTAGACTGTAGAAGTTCTAGAGATAACAAAGACTCCCTACTCTCCTTAATTCAAACCAATTTTGAATAAGCCAAAATCGATTCTAACCAATTTAATTGACACAAATATGATGGCAACTGTATGAATTAAAATTGGAAGCATAATATCTAGGAGACCTATCCACCAGAATTTTCTAATCACATCAAATGCTTAAAATAATTAATTGACCTTGCTCTCTATCTTTTAGATTAAACCATGATCGCAGACTCAAAATAAATTAGGGGTTATCTCGACTAATGATCTAAACTAAGCAAACCATATAGATAACAATATTAACAATCATACACACACTAGTAATATGCATAATCGTAATTTTAATCAATGACATACAGCAAGTTCAAATAATAATTAATTGATAATCACTCAGAAGATAATATACCCAAAACTAATTATTCATATCATTAATTGAATTCCAATAAAATAGCAAGTTGAATGACAAGAACAATGATGGGAACAAAGTGTAAAAGAAGAACTCATTAATTTGTCGCGCCAAGAACTCGTACGAACATAGCTCGACGCCGAATCGTCGTCACTCTGTTCAACCTTGTGTTGAGACTACCTTCTCCAACGGCTATCTTCTCTTCCAATTGATCCAACCCGAACTAGATCAACTCTCGGCGCTCTCTATATCGGTTGTGTTGTTGTTCCCCTTTATTTTGTGAATAAACTAGGTATTTATATACCAAAACAGAATTACAAAGATATATGTAAAAAATGGATAAATATTATTTTATTTATCCACCATAATTTTCGATATGTTGAAGATATATCTGTTTCTTGTTCCCATTTCGTAATTTTAGGATATATGACGCTACTTCAATCTTGTTGTGCGTGGATTTGTTGTTGATAGTTGGCTTTATCCTTCTATCTTTGTTGATGAGTTGGTTTTATCTCTTTTGGATTTACTCTAAGTAAGCATGCTTATCTTTTTTCTTTTTATTTTTTCTTTCCTTGCCAACTCACGTTACATTTCTTGATAATCTTCATCCTTTTTTTTTTGTTTATTTTCTTCGTTTACTCTCTATTTTACCAAGCTTCACAATTATCTTTTGTTTCCTGAAAAACACACAACACATTATTAAGTATCATTATTATTAAAATAATCATAAATAAATAAGACTAAATAAGATATAAAATTATAAAAGTAACTAATTTAATAAATAACGATAAGACAATATAAGACTATTTAGGGACTAAAAATCATATATTTATAACACTATCAACGATTAGGTAACATAATTAAATAACAAAAAATATAAAAGAAGATAAGAGATTCATAAGAATAATACCAAAATTGCAATGATTTAAGAACTAATGATATCTTTATTGATTCAATGAAGCTCACAAAACAATGAAACTAGGTTTTAATGTCAAAGAAGAGAGAGAAGTATTCAATTCTATTCTAAACGAAATAATACATAAGTGAAAATCAAATAAGATAATTCCTTGAGTATTATATATTTCTCTCTATCCTAATAAATAATCACAATAATAAAAAAATAAAGACGATACAACTAATTATTATGGACGAATTAATTATATCAGACTGCACGGTCAGATCAGGTTTTTCGGGTTGAATTTACAGGCTGTATCTTGAGTTCTAGCCAGATTCTTATGTGTGTGACCTTTTGTTTTGAAACTTCTTAAGTCTAGTTTCTATTTCAATTGGAATCTCAGCAATCTGATCTATAGAATTGATTATGATCAAAAGAGTGAACATGTGTTAGATTTGTTCCTCTTTTGAACAACCCATATATTTCATTGTCTTTAACTCAAATTCGTCTTTGCTATGTATTTTTCGACTTTTGTGGAAATRAATTCGTCAAATTTCTTTGCAATAATTATCCAATTCATCCACAATCGTTTCRAAAGCATTCAAATAGGTATAAAAATACCTGAAATATTAAAAAACCACAAAGAAASTGTAATAGAGCACAAAATGGATAATCTATGCAAAGGATACSTAAAATACAACTATATGAACTAATAATGAAACCTAAAAATGCCAAAAAAAA
>SNQN01005182.1:0-26443 GCA_008642245.1 Bassia scoparia | reverse complement strand
AAATGTGTTTCATCAGTTTCGTGAATTTTATTTCAGTTCCATTCAATTCAATTCAGTTCAAGAAAACAGAGCCTAAGTCAAAATTGTGCATACATGAACTTTTATTAACTRGGAAGACTTGCATCTTGTTTGACCAGTAATTAAATTGTTGATCAACATTTGACCCTTGTTTTATATAAACTAGATTAGCCTCATGCGATGCATGATTTGATAAATGAAATATAGTTAAATCAAAATTTTGTTAGAATATTATTCAAAATAGGAAAATTTAATAATAATTGAGACAATGGAAAGACATGTAAATAATTATTTAGCTCATTAATCACATTTAATAAGGTATGCACAATAGTAATTAATAGAAGTAACATTTAGTACAAGTAAATAATTAACGAAGTTTTAAAGAAAAAAACTTAGAAAATTACGTAACCATAAATTTTGGAAGAAATTTTTTTTAGGCAAAAGCTAACAAGGCCCCTAGGCCGTTAGATAAGATAACCAAAAATGGAAATATTAAATGAATATAAACATTAATTACACCAATTGACGTGTGATTGTGTGAATTTGACATGCATTTCAAGTTTAATGCCATTTTTAGAAATATTAGCTTATCTAACGCCCCGAGGCGGTCCATTAGCAATATCGATTTTTTTTTATAAGCATTTGACATTGTGTTACTAATGATTGTAAGCATGTCCTATTTTTAGTAATTTAGTTATAGATAGATAGATAATTTGTTGCATACTCCATACAATAAAAATATTAAGGGTACGGTCTTTTCATTTATACCTTGAACTTTTAGATTTTTTCATTCTGTTCTGGCCTTTTTGAAAACTCTCACTTTGATCCCATTAATGTCCATTTTTATCAACTGTTACCCATTAATTTTAGTTTTTTTTATCATTTAACTGATAAAAAATATTTAAGGGGAAGGTGTATAACTGATAAAAAAAATTTGAAAATTTAAGGGGTACATTGGGATGTTTTAATTTTCAAAACGTTTGGAATACAAATGAGAAAACCCAAAAATTTAGGGGTATAAATTGAGAGAAAAAACTCAAAAATTAATTTTAAAATAAAAAAATTTATGGAAATTCAATGGTAGGTAACGAGTTTTTCACGGAATCTCAACGGTAGGTACGAGTTTTTTTTAAATTCAATGGGTAGGTATAGTTTTGGATTTCTTTCCCAACCATAAGTATAATGAGAATTTTCCGTTAATTTAGTGTTAAAATATTAACCATTGGGTTTGACCTTTAACCACTCCACCATTGTTTGGTCCTCCTTCATTCCTCTTTGCTGCCATAAATCGATGAAACATCGACAAACGCCACCACGATTGAACCCACCTGAAAGCCAAAAACCTGCTTATTGCAATACCATTGTTAATTCTTTCACTGTAACCAGCTAGTTATTGGCTGAAATCACCAGCAGAACCGCGTTGCCACCTGTCAGCGCAACCACCAACCCGATCAGGGATCAGCATCGAGAGCAATAGGCTGGAGGACCCAAACGGTTGTCACTTGGCCGTCCGCTGAAGGAAAGTAGTGTCCTCATCAAGTATAGCGATTACTAATAAATATAGGATTAATTAAGGAGATTATTATTCAGTTATTTTAGGTCGTAGTGTTTTGCTAGAAACCAACAACGGTCTATACGGTCTTATTATTTAATGGCTTGCCTGCTATTAATTAACCGGATCCTATAAGGTCACACATATAAACAATGATGGGATCAAAAATCACCATCAAGCCCAATGAGGCAAGGTGACACGGTTAGAGGAGGCTTTTTATGGAGAGGGTTTTTGCAATTCCTATAACCTAATTACTACTATATATTGGCTTAGTATTATGTAATGGAGATACATAAATTACTGAGTGAAATACAATAACCCTAATATTCATAAAAGTCGTTTCCCATAAAAGTAAGAGAGTGGAGTTTGTTCCTCCTTTCTTCCGATACTTAGCATACGTGGGATCTATAATCGTGTTTGTGGGACCAAGTAGAGGAATTGCAATTGAGGTCTTGATCCTCCGAAGGAGGGGCTATGAAAGGCTAAAAGGGAGTTCACCATCAAAGGTATATCTAACTTACTATTATGTAATTCTATTATTATATGCATGAGATCCGTTTTTAAATGTTTAGAAGCGTTCTTGAAATTCGCTATCGCATCTAATATGTTTCTTACAGTCGTTCGCCTTCACCAATTTTGTTGAGCTCATGTGTGGTTTGTGTGTGGTTGCCCCTGCACTCCTCCGGTTAACAATGGTGGACTAGTGGCTACTTGTTAACTTAGTTGTTTTGCTGTGAATATATTAATATTAATTTTATATTTGATTGTTGCTTTTGGTGAGTAGGTTGACATGATTTTAATTGATTTTGATGAGAAATTGTCATTTCGAACGAAAGCTTCCAATGGTTTAAATTTGCGGGTTTTGATTCTCTCTCTTCTATTTTCCCATCTTATATAAATTTGGATGTTGGGCAAAACAAACCATGTTCATATCAAAATTGATTAGTTAAGGTTGTGAGTGATTTTTAACGGGAATATTTCTCTTATGCTTACGTTGGGAATGAAATCAAACTCGTACTACCATGGGGATTTAAAAAAAAAACTGTACCTGCACTGGGATTCCGTAAAAAAACTGTATCTACCATTTGGCAAATTCAATTTCCCAAAAAAATATGAACTTAATTTTGGCTCTTATAGTCGAATCAATAACAAAAGAAATGTATAGAAAACAATAGTGGTTGTAGATATATATACGAGTAATAATTACAAATAGTGCCACATGATGACTTATGTGGAGATTTTGACTTTTATATTGTGAATGAAACTTAAAACTTGGCAAAGAGCCATTTTTTAAAAGAAGAAATTTCCTTAGTTCTTTCTCCATCCTTTTAACATTTGTACTCCGGTAGCTGTAATATAATCTCACTTGTTTACTCCATGAAGAAAACAAGACTATATTTATGTCCACAATTGATTTATCATAATAATGGTGAAAATTGGTTATATTTTTAAATTTATGTATAACTCCAAAAACAAATCTAATGAAAATAAAAAAAATTTTTCAATTTTTTTATGTCCACATGCAAACTATTATCCTAATTTTATTGCAAGAATATTGGACCCAATTAGTGAACAAAAAAGTGTAGTTTTTTCTTTCCCCCATTCACATTACCAAACTAAAAATCCATATTTTAAAGAATAATAAAAAAAATAACAAAGGAAAAACACATGAAAAAAGAACAAATAAATACAAAGTTTCATACAACATGAGAGACCTTACAATCGCGATGTGTATAACCTTTTATCCACATGGCATTATCCTCTAAGTTTTTATGTCCGCCATATATTTACTTCCCACGGTGGTCGTAACATTAATAGCTATACTCACTAAAGTGGAATTTTATTACCCTTCTAAATCCACCCATCAACTACCCCAATTCAATTGTCTAATCTACAAGTTTTAAAATCCACAAAAAAAATAAAAAAAAAAACACACTTCACAATTTTTTTGAATTTATGTATAATTTTAATAAACCTTTTTCAATGATATATCAGGATTAATATTATAAAAAATAAAAGTTAAATTTAATATACATGGATGAAAAATCTTTGGATATTGAAAGCCAAACTAGTTTTTAAGCCATAATCCATGTATATTTTCAAAGGAAGTCGACAATATTAGGTAGGGATGAGCAAAAACAATGTTACCCGGCCCGCGCACTTGGAATCGATCCGGAACCGGTTGGATCGTTAAAACCGTTTCCAAAAAATGAGGAACCGGTGGTGACGGTTTCGGTTCCGCGGTACAAAAATTTGGAACCGACACCAGTGCGTTACCCGGTGGTACCGGTTCCAGTACCGGGTATCCGGCACCACCGGTTTTTGTACCAGTACCATGTAACTGGTTATTGACTTTTTGAGTTTATTAAAATACATTTTGTTAAGGTTAAAAAAACCCAAATTTATATAATTATAGAAACTTGAATACTATTGTATTAAGCATTTGTGTTTTTTGTGGGCCAAATACACCATATACAAGTTGAAATTAGCTAGGATAATATTTGCATTTTACTTTTTTTATTTTTTAAAAAAATCTAACCGGGTGTAAAACCGTGTCCGCGTTCCGGTTCCGATTCCAAAAAATTTTTGGAAACCGGTCCAAACTGGTTTCCGGTATCGTTTCCAATTATCAGGAAACCGGTCGATTCCGGTTCCAACCCAAAATGACCGAGTACCTGGTTCTTGCTCAACCCTTAATATTAGGCTTGACAAAATATCAATAAAGTTCATTCATCAATTAGTTTTAAAAATGTGGAATAATATTTAAGGACTTTTATTTTAATGGGGTTTTTTAAATGAGATTCTAATTTCTTTTGAATATTAGATTAATTTTGTTAAGTTTAAAAAAATAATTTAAGCACAAACGTCCATGAATAGTGGGGTAAAAACTTCTTAAATTCTCATTATCTTGATCAATATATTTATTTAAAAAAAGTTTTTCCCTTACTCTTTTCCCACCTCCTCTTCCTCTAGATTTATTATAAAATTAGGGTTTCTTACCGGGAAAAATAGTCAAATTCTTTAACCCTTTCTATTATGGATTACTTTGTTAGTTTTATTTGGGTTAAAACTTAGTTCTCAGATTCATTTGTGGAATTCATGCTTTTGTGTTTCCTTTGTGGGTGGTGGATTTCACGCTTAATTTCACCTTTGGGTGGAATATATGGGCACATTTGGTAATTTAGGATTACAATGGTTGTGGTGTATGTTTTGTGGTTAAGTTTGTCAAAATTAGTTCGTATATTCTATAATTTTTTTGAAATGAAGATTTATGCAAGATCGAAAAGGAGGTTAATTTTTAAGCACAATCAGATAAATGAGATGAATATTATTATCAAGGTGCAACAAATCAATAAAAACCCCTCGTAATGAAAGGTTTGTTAACTACAGTGACGTGAATAAAGGGCACAAAAATATTCAATATGCAACAAAAAACATAAGAAAATATTCTTAGAAAAAAAGTTAAAATAAAATAAAACTAGTGGCTCACATTATCCGTAGTGTGGGCGTTTTTGGACGACCGTCATAAAGTCATCCATGAATAGTGGGTAAAAACTTCTTAAATCTCTTTTATTCTTTGATCAATATATTTATTTAAAAAAAGTTTTCCCTTACTCTTTTTCCCACCTCCTCTTCCTCTAGGATTTATATAAATTAGGGTTCTTACCGAAAAAAATAGTCAAATCTTTAACCCTTTTCTATTATGAATTTACTTTGTTATGTTTTATTTGGGTAAAACTTAGTTCTCATATGGTGGAATTCATGCTTTGTGTTCCTTTTGTGGTGGTGGAATTCCACGCCTTGGTTTCCCTTTAATTTGGTGGAATTTATGGCACATTTGGTGGAATTTAGGATTACAATGGTTGTGTGTGTGTTTGTGATTAATTTTGTCAAATTAAGTCCGATACTCTATAATTCTGAATGAGATTTATGCAAAATCGAAAGGAGGTAATTTTTAAGCACATAAGATAAATGAGAGAGTATATTATATCAAGGTTGCAACAAATCAATAAACCCCTCGTAAATTCGTAATGAAGGTTGTTAACTACARTGACKTGGAAAAGGGCACAAAAAATATTCAATATGCAACGATCGTAGCGTGGCAAGAAAATATTTATTTGTTTCAATTTTGTACTCCATATTTGTTTGTTTGAAATGAATACTCTTTGTAGATGTCGTATGATTTTTATCAATGAATTAATTTTACTTAAAAATAAAATTATATTGTTTCAAAAGAGCCAAACGAAAACATACCCAATAAACTATTAAGAAATTGTACGAGTGGATTTTATATGTGCCACGTAATTTTATACAAGAAAGAAACTTTTACTAAATGATAGATATAAATTGATACTCGTTTATTATTAAACATTCAACACATTTATTGTATGTACTTYAACCCTCTAAGCTAAGAATTGACATCTGCATATGTYACTTTTAATAAGTACTCCGTARTATTAATTAATTAATTGATTGTTTGATTATATAATCAATAGAATTTTGMTGGATATTAGGAATCGAGATGGATTTGARGTAAAGAGATCACATATTCACAYRTAGGGTTGATCGATTACGCTTTCAAAACTTTAAATCCACCATCTTACCTATGACATATTTAAATTTCGAGATTTATGTCTATCTTAATATGATTTCGTTCTATTCAATAAATTTTTACTCACATAAACRAACCCTACATATCAAAGTCATATTTATATATCCGTAACCCGTCCCATGCAAAACGGATGCGATACCCGCCCGATTCACCTCCTGACCTGAATTTAAAGTGTGTGAAAATCAGACGGAGTATTTATACGACGGAGTACGTACTCGTGAATTTACGTTCAAGGCAGAAAAACGACAGGTTAAAAGATAAAGTAACCAGACCACCACACGTACACAGTAACACCAGTACGGTCAATAATCTTTTTTACTGCGTATACGTAAAAAACAGTAAATCCAAAAGAAAACCAAATAATAGCCACACATTTCACGAACACACTAAACGACAATACTCAGCACAAGGCCAACAAACAAGCATGAGAGTGAGCGACATCAAAGCACGACTAATCACCATTTTCCACTTTTACTTACTGTAAAAAAAAAAAAAATTAAATTAAATTAAATTCAATAACTACAATTGTGGGCCCCCACCGTAAAGCTGACCCTACTTTTCACCATTTTTATTAAATTAAATAAAATAATATTATTTATATTAACACATTACACACTCATCTTGTTGCTTCTTCACCGACGTGTTTCTCTTCTTTTTTCTCTCTCTCTTATTTTTTCCATTCAATCCCTAATTTAATTAATTAATTAAATTAATAAAGAATCATTTTTTGAGGGGAAATTAAGTTCCATATTTAGGTGAGAAACAAATTAAGAATTCAAATTTCTCAATCATAATTTTTCCTCTTTTTGTATATATATAATTAATTATAAAGTTTCAGAACCAAATAAAAAAAAAGAAAAAAAAGAAAAAAAAAAGAAAAAAAGAAGTGGTAGGTGAGTCTGTGAATAGTGTGCCGCGGAAAGTATGGCAAGCGGAGACGATACATGGCGTATTCGCCGTCACCTTCAACTACTCCTCACTCTCCTCATCTCAGTAGTCTTCGTTCTGCTTTCTTCTGCTCTTCTGACCAAGAGAAGTACTGTACCACACACTGTGTTTTTTCTCTCCTCCGTTTTTTTGCTTATTGTTTGATGTTTACACTAGATCTTTTGTGGTTTGTGTTGTGGTGGTAGATGGTTGTTGATGGAAAATATGATGATTGGATGATGTTGTTGATGACGTCAGTTGTTGTTTGTCGTTTCTCGAGGATCTTTAACTCTCAGTTGTTGTTGTGATGATGAATGATATGACGACGATGATGAATTGATTATGGTTTGGTTTGGTTTGTTCGAGTGAGTGAGGTAATCTGGAGTCCGATTATGAGGAGGTGTTACTGTTACTGTTGTGTGTTTATTGAATGAAGCATGTGTGTGTTGTTTGTATGTATTTATGATTTTTGTGTCTTGATAGTTTTGTTGTACATGTGGTTCCTTGATCCGTTTGTGGTTTGTGATTATTGATTGGTTGGTTAGTGATTTGAGTTTGAGTAATATCAGGATCGTTGCATTTTTGGTTGGAGATGTTGCGAGTTTGTGTTGAATTTTTTACTAATTCCGCCGTGTTTTTGTCTGTGTGGCCAGGTATCTGTCGGAATTGTTGGCGGGGTCAGAAAATCGGTCCCTTTTGCCCGTCCTTCAATGCTATCGATTGTTAAATCAGGGTGAGCTTTTGCTACTCTTCATAATCATGTGTGATTGGGAAGACTTATTAGCTGAATTTACCATTTATGCTGTTAATTGTCTTGCTAAGATAGTTTTAGCTGAATTTACCATTTTAGGTTTTGGTACCAGTTTGTAGATTGTAAGCGTGCCGTCAATTTCTCATGACTTAATGTTCAATCTCAATTTTCTTTTTAGTATACATGTAAAATTATGTTTGCTCTCATAATTGATTGTAGCACCTTACATTTTCCTTGTTGTGAAAATTTTCATTCACTTGTCATTATTGAAGAATGACTATTTTCGTGTTATAAACATGAGAACGCTTGTTTCATGTGTTAGTTGGCGAGGAAATGGGGGAAACCGTAGTTTTCCAAATTGTAAATAGTTAGATTGCATTTCGTAGGAGCCATTAAAACGTGATATCATGTGAAGATTTTTCATGCTTCTTCAATGCATTCTTCTTTTCTCGTGCTTCTTCAATAGTAATAGTCTTTCTCGGCTTCTTCATAGCAATAGTCTTTTTCGTGCTTTTCAATAGCAATAGTCTTTTCTCGTGCTTTTTCAATGCAATAGTCTTTCTCGTGCTTCTTTAATAATTCTTTTAATGAATATTTACTTAAATTATTGACAGTAAATAAACACTTGTGGATAAATGATGGACTATAATAACTCTAGTTGAACAAATTATAATGGTCATATAATATTAACATACTTATAAAACAGGGAAATGCATTAATTTTTTAGTAGAATGCATAATAAGGCTTCTTTTGATCAAAGCTGACATGAGAGGGATATAATATAAATTGGAGATGACGTACTTTCGTTCCCTAATGGGAGTCCATTGACCTGATCTCCCTTTCCCTCATTGAGAGTCCCATTTAATTCATTATAGCATACTTCCGAGTCGTGACCCTTGAAGTACTTGTACAATGTGACAATATATGATGCTTTCTGCTTTTATGGTATGTCATTACAAAATATTTTTCAATTGTTTGCACAGTGGTCTCTTAAGTATGGACAGGGAAGGTACTTATAGCAGAGCGAATGTTTATTATTGTAAACTTTGAACATGAAACAAAGCGTAATTACCATTTCATGGCATTATTGGGTGTTTGTGATGAGTGTCCCTAATCAGGGTATTGCATCCAGCAGGCTAGGAGGGTACTTATAGCAGAGCGAATGTTTCTATTGAAACACTGTCAGAGATACTGGATTCTGTCCACTTTAGGCAAATAGGAGGCAAAGGACAGTTACTGAGATTTTGTTTAATTCTTCAATGATCCAATGTTTTATAAGTTCTAGTAGTATTTGTTATTGTTATGCTGAAAATGTACACTAAATGCGATTACTGATTTTAGCTCTATTCAATTATTTTTCTTAGTGGACAAGGCTATAGTATCTATATTCTATATGGAATTTTAGCTGTTGCAGTATGTTTTATCTAACAATTATTAGAATGGGTTAATATCGACAGCTCAAGATATGACTTTTTAGACACTTCCAGCATATCTTTCTAGTGTATGACATTATTGTCATTCTGTTTTGGTCGAGATCTTTCTGCAATAACTAGTTCCTTAGCGGTTGATAAGGATGCATCTATTGTAATTTGTGCTTGGATAGAATAGGATTATTGTTATTTAGAAGTGGTCTCTGTTGTATTAGACGGATGATGTTCTGGTGGTTTTTATTTAATCCTTGTCTGACGGTGGTATTCTTAACCAAGGAGGTAGCAATACGAGAATTCATTTTGTGCTTGCATATAACTCTATTGGCTGACATCAGGACAAAGGTGTTCCRGGGAGTGTTCAGGAAAACTGGCTGATTGTRATGTTGGGTTTTGGAAGCTTTTCTTAATGATTAATTTAGTGTAGAACTTTCATAAATGTCCATACAATGCTTTTGAAAAAATTKCGTTTGCTTTGCTGCCCTTTATGTTGTTGCCAAATTGTTTTCTTTACCTCTTGTTCCCTTCTTTTCTCTCCCCCCTTTGTATGTTTGTGGCTAGGGGTGGTGAAGGAGTTTAATTTATAAACTAACTCGGCAAAATTGTATTATGTTTGTGGTGAATTGCCAACTAATATTTAACAAATGCTAACTAGTACATCTGTTATTGAAAATTGACATTGAGCAGAAATATTGCGTGTAACTACACTGTTGGGGAATGCTTCAATTTTAGATCAAACTGGGCTTGAACATGCTAGGCCTCTGCCATCTGGAGGATTGTATTCAAATGGAGGAGCAGATATGAATGGATGGGCACCACCTTTCCAATCAGAAGTACGGATTACTAACCATTAACACGACCTTTAGTTTTCGTCAAATTTTACTGTTTAAAATCCTTTACTGACTTAATTTTGTGTTGTAGTACTAACAATTTGTTTATAGAGTATCCACTCTTCTCATGACAGGCAGTGTTGAAGCTAACAATGTCATGGAAATATGGAATAATGTTAGTTGTAGGTTTGGACTGCTGCTCTGGAGATGAATTATYCCCCCTTCAATTATAATTCATGGTGTATTTATCATATATTCATAAAACAAACTGTCGCCTTTATCAAATTCTAGCCATATTAAGCTTAGTAGAAGTTTCGGGTTTAAAAGAGTTTCCAAACTGTAGACCATAGGATAAAACATCCCCCTCCCCAATCTTCAGTGCATATCTGCTAGTTTAGTTCTTCTGGATTCAAAACTTTGTTTCTGATATGAGCTTTCTGATGGTTTCTGAAGATATAGTGAACCTGTTTCTACATTGTTCTTGTATAGAATGTGGGGTTTCTTATATTCTGTTYAGCTGTTATTTTCCTGAAGGACAGTTTTCAAATRTTCTATGGATCCTTAAGCTATTCAGAACCAAAAGTCTCTTTTTTATTTGGATTTCATTTACAAAGATTAGCTTTTTCTGCAGATGTCTGGTCTTGTACACCAGTCTCCATCTCAAAACTGGCTTGGTTCTCATAATAATTCGTCAGGCCTGATCGTGAAGAGGACTATCCGGGTTGATATTCCTGTTGACAACTATCCCAATGTATGAAGTTGGTGTRCTTTTATTACGCGATATAAAGTAGTAGTCATRAATGATATGTCTCATGCATTCRTCATCTCATTTTTATTTTATTAATGGCTGTAGCAGTACAACTTTGTCGGGCGTCTGCTTGGTCCCAGGGGAAATTCTCTGAAGCGAGTTGAAGCTACAACTGAGTGTCGCGTCCTTATCAGAGGACGTGGGAGCATTAAGATCCGGCAAAGGTAATGAATTAATGAATATATGTTCAGCCGTTCTCATTTTATGATGTTGATGATTGACCTACATGGCACTGGTGTGTTGCAAAATGCTCATACTTCGTATGAATTAGGAAATTTTTGCCTTTGTGGTGACATGATCATGTTTCTTTTGTATAGGTTGTATATGAGCCATGGATAATATAAAATCTATCATTGTGACTGAGGAACTTATAATGACTGTATATTATGGACTTCTTTGACCAAATACACTTTTTTTTAAGCTTTATTACTAAGGCTGGCCAAGAATTAATTGTTTTTACAGTTCAAAACTAGCTATCTGGTTAAGGGATCAATCCAAGACAGCCAAGTTAATTGATAAAGAGGTTCCGTCTATATGCAATACTGGTTAAGAGTAATTTCCTCAAGGACATTTGGCAATTTTTGATGAAATTGCCCTCTCCAGAAACTTCATGCTATCAGTCAATCAATCAAAGCCTTAATTCCATAAGTGGGGTCTTGTACATGAACCAAAAGTGATCATTCCGTGTAGTCATCCACACAAATCTTCATGGCTAGTACTTTATAAAATAAGACTGAATCGTAATCTAACGAATAATCTTACGTTATGTTATATTCTAATACGAAGTATTAAACTAGGTATAATTTTTGAAAGTCAAATGCAATATAACCAAAAGAATTTATCTTTAGTTGATCAACCACTTTTAAAAGGTTGACATTTGCATGAGGCAGTAAGTGGCATGCTGATAAATGTTTTTCTATAAAGAAATTTTCCATGCTCAAACCATTTATGACTTATTAGTGTGTTTAATAAATAGATACAATTCTGTAGCTCGTATTCACCACCTATTGCGTAGTATCATGTATTTCATGATTCATCTCCCATATTTTAACGTGGCAAGTTGTTAATTCCTTTTCGTTGTAACTGTGAGTTAATTATAAATTCAAATAATTTTACACATAATAGTTAATTACATTACAATGCTATTAGAATTCCATGTTTGTTTCACTAGATTTTCTATTTGTGTTGACATTCTGTAATGGTTCACTAGATCATGGATTTACTAAATTATTTTAAGAAAGTTTTGTTTGGTTAGAACGAATATTATAGACTATAGACTGATGCTATCAAATTCAACTTTGCTCTCATGATAAGCCCGATAGCCATTATTGAATTATGGAAGCATTGGGACTTCCAAAATTTCATTTGCAATTTTTGTATCCTTGTATGCTATGCTCTTTCAGTTTGACTGGAATGTGAATATTACCATGCTTAGTTTCATAACATGGTCACAAACGCACAATATATAGCTTGCAACTCCCGCGGTTTAATTTCTTTATGGTAGTACTCCAGTCCTCCAACCTTGTTCTTGACCTGTTCCCCTCTTTTACTTTTCAGTCATACTGACTGGTAAGTATTTTCCCTTTAGCATGTGGGGTAGGGGAGTAAACTAGTTAAGTAGAGAGAAATTCTGGGTCATGTTATCTAAAAAGAAATGGTTGTGCAAGATTTGTTAATCTAGTACTTGAGAGCTGTTATGCTTAAGACGTCTGCAAATGTTATCAGGAATGACTTCAAGTTGTTGATTGAAGGTTGCTAAAGGTTTTACTGTATTGGAATTTGGTCAGATTTTGTGACATAACATTGAGAACATAGAGAAGTGAGAGTGTTTTGTTTACAGTTTTGTTAGTTGTTACGTCTTGATTGGATGCTACAAGTCCGGTATCATTAATAGGTGCATGAATTTGATTTGGTAGTCATGAGGCTGGGAATTTGATGAACCTGAGCCTGCAATCATTTAGGACTTATTTGTAGAATGAAGTAGATGTGACAATGAGTATTATTGTTTTCAGAATCACATACCTCTATGGTGTTGCTTTAGCCTTACTTGGACGATTTTGGCTTGCTGTTGGTGCCTTTTGTATTCACTTTTTCTTCAAACATAGATATTTCATCTTTAGTGCACAATACAATGATACTATGTTCCACGTAGTAGTAGCAATTTCAAGCTTTCATGCTTGTCTGCCAATTAATTAGGGTGAAATTCTTGCATGCTTTGTGAGAATTTGTTTTTATAATTTATTATGTAAATAATCGTCCTTTCTGGCATTCAAGTAACGATATGGGTTTTTTTGAATAAAAACATGATAAGAATGATTTGGCACTTGCATAGAATCACTTGAAGGAATTATGCATTTTCTCTGGAAAGTAAGTCATAGTATTTGGAACAATAGAAAGTGAGATGTAAAGTGGTTGCATTTGCAACAGCGAATGAGGTTCTTTGCAATTTGTATGAAATAAGTGTTTTTTCTCACAAATATTCCATTGGTGACGGTAAAAAGTAGTATTTATCATCCATGTAACGTTGATATTATTAATTAATTCAACTATAGCACTATTTTATGCATTATGTGTCTATAAAGGAGGATATGATGCGGGGAAAACCAGGGTATGAACATCTCAACGAACCCCTTCATATACTTGTGAGGCAGAATTGCTGTTGAAAATATGATGCTCGCTGCTTCAAGCACGTGAGTATACTTGAGGATCTGCTCAAGCCTGTGGTACATAACCTATAAAGCCTACTGCTTTTTGTGCCCCAAATTTTTGGGTAATATTTGGCAACTTGTCGTCTTATCTCAATTGATCATCCAAATTTTTTATTTTTGTTTAGGATGAGTCACAGGATTTTTCAAAAAACAACAGCTGCGGAATTAGCGATGCTCAATGGTACACTTCGTGAAGACGGTTCTCACATGTCTGGTTCTTGTCTCCCTTAACAACAGTTTGGGTATGAAGAGGGCCAAGACCGGGGTGATGCAACGTATGGTGGGATTTGGAGACATATTAGCTATGAAGGGTAAAAGGACATTCTCATGCTACTGGTACTGATGTACCAACCAAGTGCTTTCAGTCCCAACTGCCATCGGGCACTGGACACAATTAGTGCGCCAGTTCTATTTTATTTTTATTTTACGTAAACCAGCATGTTTAGCATCAGTCTGGGTGGCTGAGGTGGTAGTAGCTTATATGCTGAACGACAGTTGAGTTCAGATGGCTTGCGTTTGTATGTGCTTTAGGCTAGTTAGAATCTTGTATTATGGCTTATTTTATAAGATTGAAAGTTTTGGTAGGTTGATTGTAGCGCTTATAATATGGCGTCTTGCAGTGGTTACTGAAGCAACATCCATATAGATGTGGTTTGAATGTCTATTATGCAATGTAGACTTGGAAGGATTGAATTATGGTATTTAATTTATCTTATTATTGATTTCTTTCGTTTTTTTTTTCCTGCTATGAATATTTCCGTATATCTTTGCGTTCTACTATTTGTGGTTCAAGYGTGTTCTAGGAGCAAGAGTGCACACATCGGAACAAACAAGTATCCTATGATGCTGTTTGTTGGAGGTTACTGCTCAATTGAGAGATTTTCTCACACCTGAAAACAAATATATATACAGATCAAAGGGACAAACAACATTACTTATACATAGCTCTCATATGGAAAAAACATAACAATCCTTGAGTAAGAACAATGGTTCAAACCTCATAGTGTACAATGGTGCCAAAGACTACTGTATGGTCATCAAAATTTCAATCTCAGAAATGTAACGAAACACAGACCTCAGACCTTCCTTTTCCCACCCATCTAATCACTCGTTTTATGTTCAAATAAAATATAGATGCGAAACCAAGGCTAACAAACATTAACTTTAGAAGTTGATGTTTAGCCCTTATTTAAGCTGTACTGCTAACAAACTGCTATGTACATTGAAAAATAAGCAACAGCAATAAGCTGTGCCTTTCTATGACAATTCAACAATTTGCCAAACAAGTCTAGGTGCAAATAGCATCCACCATACCAGCTCAACTAGTTGCTGGCACAGCTACTACAGAGGAAATTGCTGGCACATCAAGCCCTTTCTTCATTTTCATCCTCATCTTCATCTTCGGCTTCGTCAATACCAACCCAACTAGTAAAGGCAAATAGAAACTCCTTGAAGTTGACCATTCCATTTCTATCCCAGTCCATCTCTTCTGCAGTAGCACATCAATATATATTGTTATGACAAAAATTTATACATGAGAAGGCGAAAGCAAATTCCCGTCTGATATGTTTTGACTGGCAGATTTTAAAAGGCAAAAAATTCATACTTCCATGAACCAAACTTAGTACTCTATCAGGCAAACAACATACAGCKACTGATCAATCACCTTTATGGCCTTAGGAAAGAAGGTTTTTCTGAGATATTCAGAACTTGAGCCTCACTTTTGGCGTGCCTCATAAAAAGAAGTATCATCTTTCATCTTTATTATCAATAAAAAAACCAAAATATGCACTTCATGGCACATGAGACACAGCCAAATAGATTTAGAAGTTAGAACCACATAACATGGCACATGAGCCACAGCGAAATAGAATTAGAACCCCGGTCCAATCATACATTAAATCTTCCTTCACATGTCCATGTAACACAATTCTAAATGATTCAGTTTATAGCTATGCAAGATTTCAACTAAAACACAAATTYAGATTTTAAGATTACTAACAGATAATTTGGACAGGAACAGGGGAAAAAAATACGCGGAAAAAGGTTAAAACTTTAATGCTCAAAACTAGTAACTAATCCAATCATGATTATATCTCTTAAGTTGGAAATGCTTCYATGTCCCCATAGGAAAAATTATAAACACAATTACATTGGATTATTGGAGACATGTAAGGTAAAGATCCTTTTATAATGCAAAGTAAAAGAGACAGAGAAAGAGATGAGGGATGCTGACCAAATCTTTTCATAGCTATTCGTCCTGAAGAACGTTCCCCGCTGGTAGTTTCATTTATTGCCTGAATCATCTCAGTTTTGCTGACATAACCATCCTTATTTTTATCCAAAAAAGCAAATGCATCAACCAGTGTCTCAAATGTGGCCTCAAGATTGGGCAGCCGCATCCGAAATTTCTAAGATTGTTAAGGAGAACGAACATATGCATTAAGGACACTTGTCAAAATGCAAAATCAAGGTTAAATGGCAGGTTAACAGATATTACAGCTCATGTTATGTCTTATATAAAGGCTTTAATAAATTTAGGATAGTATAATCACGAGAAAGTCTGTAATATAGATGGCATAATCGTGAAATACATTAATTCGTGGTTACTTGGTTACATGTCTTAGGAAATTAAGTTTACCTTCTCATTTAATTCCATAACCAGAGAACTAAGCATCTTAATTGTTGATCATGTAAAATAAACGAAAAGCATACTTTTCTTGTGGGAATTGGAGGCCAAATAAGTTACTTTGACCTATGTTTGGATTAAAGGAAATGGAGGTATGTTTGGATTAAAGGAGATGGAGGTAAGGCAAATGGAGGAATGAAGTTCCCTTCATTTGTTAGGAAGCAAGAAAAATGGAGAGGAGAGAAATGGAGGGATTAACAACGGAGAGATTTGAAAGGAAAACTCATAGTATCTCCCTCCCCTCCCCTCACAATTTTTTATCCAAACAACCTATTGATTTCAAGGCAAGTAGTAGAACTTACCATGTAATTGTAGAACTTGTGTTTTTGCCAACCAAACAGTCCCACACCCACAATTTCCTAGGAAATCCAGATGTAATTTTTTTTCCATGTCAACCTAACAAACATTAATACCTTGTTTGGTTAGCGAGGAATAATGGAAAGGAAAGGGAGGGAGAAAGGAGGAAGGGGAGGGGGGGAAGGAGGAACTCCATTTTCCTTCTAAATCTCTCCCTCCCCTTCCCCTTTACCCAAACAAGTGACATCGTCTTCCTACTTTTCTTTTCCTTTCATTTCCTTCCATCCAAACTAAGTGCAAATTCTACTATAAGCTTTTCTCCTCCTTATTAAGGCTATGTTTGGATAACAATTTGAAAGGGAAAGGGAGGGGAGGGAAATAAGAGGAAGGGGAAGGAAGGGAAAGTGGAGGAAATAATAAGCTTCATTTTCCCTCCAAATCTCTCCAATTTTGAAGGGACTGTCTTTATTAAAGGAGGAGGGAAAATGGATCCCTCCCTCTCCCTCCCCTAACTTGTTATCCAAACAAGGGAGCTAGCTCCCTCCCTTTCTCTTCCCATCATTTCCTTCCATTTTATGTTATCCAAACATAGTGTAAGAGGACAAATGTACTTAAATTTGAAAAAAAAATCACTACATAAAAAGGTTTTCTATCATTTCGCAATCACTAATTTGAACTATTTTTTTCATGCAAGAGTTCATGAATTACTGAGTACGTATTAATTTTGTTTCTTCTAGTCTAATGATTTATATAGATAATAAGGATACAACTTCGGCCTTTGTTTGATCTTCCTGAAGAAGGTATACAAGACATAGAAGCACAATGAATTCATTGAATTTCATCCCAAAGTCTTCACTAATATCACATGCGTTGAAGAAATCATCAATTTCTTCTTCTGTGAAAGAAACTTCCAATTTGCGAAAGCAGTGCTTCAGCTCATTGCGATCGATCACCCCATTTTTATCCACATCTTAATTTCCACAACCAATGACATGTTAGATCACCATATTAAAATCAAATAATTTTTTATGGTACTTAAACATCAATCAATCAAAGCCTTAGCCAAAAAAATGAGTTTGGGTTTTTTTAAGAGGAAAATGCTTATGCATATAATAGGCTTATAAATAGAAATATTAGTTACATTGGTTGTTGAGTGGTTTTGTCATAAATTCACAAAACAATATAGTACCATTTTAGCATTGTATTGCATTACTTTTCAAATCCAAATTGAACTTTTAAATAGATTTGATTGACAAATTTCCATTAAATAAAGGAAAATGATACAAGCAACCTAACCTTAAGCATTGACTAAAATTGAAATATATATAACATCAATTAACATTAGTACCACTTATCAACGTACGGATTTATCATGTTATATCAATTATACACCATGATGGTAGGATCTATTAATCGTGGAATAATGCCAATATCAAATTCATGCCCTTATCAATTATTCTCACCCTTAGAACTGCATATAACATAACCCGATAAAGCTATATCAATTATCATTACCCTTAGCCCGATAAAGCTTGTATCAATCATCATTACCTTAGAACTGCATATAGCATAACACCATAAAGCAATATAAAAAAATTAAAAATATATGATACAAATAAGAAATGAAACATACCAAATTCTTCAAAGATAGCCTTGCATTTTCTAAAGCTTTGATCAATTTTAGGGAATTTGAGAATGATGGTATTGAAGGATTTCRTTGCAGTTCCTTCAGATGCCCTTTTCTGCATTGCTTCAACCATTTTGGTTTCAAGTTTGGTTTCTGGCAAATATCCCCTATTTGCTGCTGGTTCTGCTGCTGGTGTTCCTAATGCACCTCCCATTTTCAACCTTCAACAATTTAAAGTTCCAATCTTTATTCAACAACCTAATTCAAGAATCAATTTTTATTMGTTATATTGCATGAAATTCAGAGAAACAAACGAAATCAATTAAATAACACATGTATGTTTAATGAGTGAAATATAAACCTGATTAATAATAACAGATCAAGATCTCCTGGTCTTGCACGTAGTTCTTTCAAACAAATCCTCCCAAAAAAATAAAATTAAATTAAAACTTGGAATTAAAAGGAAAGTAGTATTGATTTACAAAGAATGAGAATGTAAAAATATCAGTGCCCTTTTGCAGAAAATAATGGAAAATGTAAACAAAAGAAGAATGACATCCAATAATAGCATACAGTTAATATTATGTTGCAGATGTTAGATTGGATTGGATATATTAATGGAGTGTAAAATAGAAAAATAAAAAAGGAAAAGAAGATAAAATGGTGAATGTTAGAAAATAAAAAAAAACAAATGTAAATTGTTGTCATTGTCATTGTCATTTGTCAGCCGGCGTTCGTGCTGTGCCCACCACGTATTGTCCGCTTGCCACTTGTCCCTCTCCAGTCTCCACACAAAGTTTGTCTTATTTTTTGGAAATTTTTTATGTACTCCGTAACTAATTTTCAAATTTCAATTATATCCTCCGTTTCATTTTTTATGACAATATTTATCCAATTTGGTAAGAAAAATTGAAATAGATAATTCCACCTTTTGGTCATCTTTTCGTAATAATCTCACGCGAACTAAATTTTTTATTAATCAAAATTTTAGTGCTCAAAATAGATCATGATCGATTTTGCTAAATTAATAACCTGCTAAATAGGTTACTTTCGCCACATGTTGCATTCTGATTGATTAGGTTAAAAAAACCACTCAACACAATTATTAACAAAACACCACTACCATCTCAACCCCCACACTCTCAAAAACCACCCTAGCCAAAACTATCTCTCTCTTTACCACCCCAGCCAAAACCGCCACCCACTCAGCCACCCCATCCAAAACCACCACCCCCTCATCAACCCTCACCACTCGTGGAACCCCCACCACTCAATATTTCTCTGTTAATAATAATCCAAAATTTTCGCAAAGCTCACATCTTTCATAAATTTAGTCACACACTCACACCCCACTTCTCGAATCTTATGAACCCAATTTAAGTTTCTGATTTGATCATCAATTAACTAATTTTGAAGGATATATTAGTCACAATGTATCAGTAGAGGGAATTTGAGTTTTTTTTTTAACTAAAAGGATAACTTCATCACTTAACCAAGAGGAAAACCCTCAAGGAAACAACAGAGTAGACAAACGAGATTACAACAACAGGGAACAATAACAACAGTACACCACAAGCCATAGACTGAAAACGAAAATACAACCACAAGAAAGCAACAATCCAGATTAAGCAGCTAACATAGGGGAAGGGGGGAAGAAAATTAACCCTCCAGCATAGCACCGCCATTTTCCTTCATGAAAGCCTCCTCAAGGAAATTAGGGAGCTCACAGAAAAGTGTCTTAGCACTCCCCATTTTCATTCCAAAGTTTGCAAGTTCATGAGCCATCAAATTATGTTTTCGAGGAGTGTAAGAAATCTCAACAGAATCAAGAGTTTCAAGCACTTTAGCAGCATCCCAAAGAATGGGTCCAAGGGCATCCTTACCAAAGTCCACCTTCGATCATAGAAGACGCACAATCTCAGCCGCATGCATTTCAAGGTCGAAATCCTCATAACCCATAATCTGCATGAATTGGAGACCAAAGAGAGCAACACTCAATTCCGCAACAGCCGTATTTAAAGCATTAACTTTGATGGATAAGCCCATGATCCACTTCCCATCGGGGCCACGCAAAACCCCACCTCCAGCAGCCTTGTTACCATTAGAATAACTTGCATCAACATTCAGTTTCACCCTATTGGGAGAAGGAGGAATCCAGTGGGTAGGGGCTAAAGTAACCTCCTCACTTGTAGTCTCTTTACCCTGCATAAGTGAGTTAGTAAAGTGTCAGTCATTAAGGAACCTGTTAAGAGAGAAGGATGGGTGTAAATCCACCAAATCAAACACAGAACTATTCCTAGCAAACCAAATGTGCCAAATGGCAACACTAAAAAGTTCTTCGAGGAAAAATGTGGAGGAAAATTCAAGATGTCAGATGAAATTACTAGGAGAAATTGCGATTTTGATGGGTGGGTGGGTCCGTGGTTGTTGTTTTGCGGGTGGCTTGGTGGATGGTTGTAGTGTCATGGTTGCAGGTCCGTGGGTGGGTCGGTGGGAGATTGCAATGGCGACAGATGGGTGGGTGTTGCTGTAGGTTTTGGTGGTGCTAGGGTTGTCGTGGGTTTGGGTTGTGTGTTGCGGTGGTGATAAGTGGTGATGGGTGGTGGGCTTTGTAAATATAAAAAAGGGTTTTTTTTAATAAAAAAAACAATTAATGTGTTAAATGGAGGGGAAATAAGGGGAGATCACCTAATTAGCAAGTTGTATGTTACAAAACCCATTCAGGGAATATTAGGGTGTTAATTGAGATAAATCTAAAATTATTCTCACGTGGGATTACTGGAAGAAGATCACCAAAATGTGGGATTATCTATTTCCAAATTTTCAATTCAAAAATATTAAAGGCAACAAATATTTTTTTCCTCTCCTGCATGTCTTTCTTTCTATATCTCTCTTAATCACATGGCCTATTTTATTATTTTTATCACTTTCACACCTTCAATTAAATTTTGCCTAGGAGTTTGTGTCAAGTTTAATGTAGCCATTAAAAAGAAATGAAGAAAGCATTTAATTATGTTTTTACGAAAATACCTTATAATTTTTAATTGAATTTAGGAAAAATTGGGGATAAATACCTAATTTTGGGGCGTATTTTAAAATAAATACTTAGTTTCAGATTTATTTTACTTAAATACCTAGTTTTTCCATAAACTTTAAAAATCGGTACCACTAACGATTTACTGCCAAAATGTTAACAGAGTTGTGAAAAAGTGGACCCCATTTGCGCTTTTTTTTAAAAAAAATATTTCTCCTTCTTCCTCCCTCTCCTTTCCCGATTTCCTATTTTCTTCTTCTTTTTTCTACTCAATCCTCCATTACACTCTTTCTCTTTCTCTCTCTCTCTCTCTCTCTCTCTCTCTCTCTCTCTCTCTCTCTCTCTCTTAAATTTTCTCCTCCTTTTTCCTTCCTTTTCAGCAATTAATAGCAAAAAAAACCAAAACAACAACAATAACAGATTACCCAACTCATCTTCCAACATTCCCCAAATCTTTGTTTCATTCTCTAATTAATAACACTTGATTTTCCTTTATTCTTTCTTTCTCACCATTTTTTGTTGTTGCATTATAATTCCTTTCTCCATTTTCCACAAATACCTCCATTACTCTAATTCCTTTCTCCATTAACAATTCAATTGTAAACTCAAAAATTGCCAAAAATTACCCAAAAAGGGAGGTGAAAGAGGAGCTGCTCACCTTCAACCCAAAAATCAATTAATGGAGCTTCCCCTTAATCGAATGACACCCCCCCCCCCCAAAAAAAACCGATTTCCCCCATCAATTCCTTCTTTAATACCCACCAAAATTGAACCTAAAATCACAATGTGGAGTGACTGTTTTGCACGAATACAGGGCAACAGCAAAGAGGAGCGGCGGTGGTTAGGTGGTGGCAGAGGCAAATGGCTGGTGGTTTCGAGTGAAACAGGGCAGTAGCTCAGGTGAAGAACAAGGAATGAGAAAGGGAGGAGGAGGTAGGACGTTGCGTATCGAATCGGAGCGAGTTAGAGCATGACGAATCTCCATTGACGTTGCGTATCGAATTTAAGGGAGGAGCGAGGACGATGTGAACAAGGGAAGAGAAAGGGGGAGGAGGAGGAGTATCGTGGTAGAGGAGAGATAAAAAGAGAGGAAATTTAAGGAAAAAAAAGAGAAAGGGTATTGTGGTCATTTCATTCAAGCAGATCTGTGAGAAAATCCGTTAGTAGGTATCGATTTTTAAAGAAAATGGCAAAACTAGTTATATAAGTAAAATAAACTGGAAACTAGGTATTTATTTTCAAAAACGCCCCAAAACTAGGTTTTTATCCCCAATTTTTCCTTTAATTTAACTACCTTTTAAATTATTTTTCTTATACTGCTACATGTTGACAGTTGTTTAGTGTTGTCTCCCTTAGAGCATGTTTGGTAGGAGAAAATGGGGGGAAAGGAAAGGAACGAGAACGAAAATATAGCACTTTTCATCATTCGGTTAAAAAAAAGGTGAGAAAAGAAAGAAATTGTGGGGAATTGATAGGAAAAACTCTTTGGAGGAAAGAGAAAACAAACTAAATTTTCATTCATTTCCCTTGTAGCGAGACACGGTATGAAAATAGCACTTATACTAATGTTTAATCAAACAATTTATATTCACTTCCTCCATCTGAACCAAACGCATGAGAAAATAATTTAATTGTCATTCGTTTTCTTTCTCTTCCATTTCTTTACTAATATTGAGTCAAATAGACTACTAATGGACCCACACTTAACGATTTGTTAACTAATTTTCTTCCCAAAAATCTCACACATCTCAAACTGAGCAATAATTTGACCCTTTTCTTTCTCCATTTTTACCCACACTCAACTCAAATTTCTTTAATTTTATTTCACCCACAGTTACCAATTACTCATTTTCTTCTTTCTTTGCTTCTCTCATCTTTTTTTTTTTCCAGCTAAAATCCGATTCTTTGTGTAGTATTTATTGTGTGTGAAGGTCAATTAGAGTAGACGAAGTTATAATTAAGGTTGGAATTAACGTCAACATCAATGACGCCAAACATAGAAAACAAGACAAATTAAGTTTTTGTAACCTCTCTCTAGTTAGCTAATTGCAATTGCATATGGGAAAAAGTAAGCTAGGAATAATAATGTATTATAATAGAAGTTGGGTCAAAAAGTAAAAAATAGATTGAGGAGAGAATGTATAAAGGGGGAAAAGTACGGTAAAGTAAGAGAAAGTGGTAGGTCCACCCTATTTTTCCCTTATGATATTACCACTATTTTTTTTTAATAAAAAGAAAAATTACAAACAACTATCCACCTTTTATAACCATTTGAAAACAACTACCCGTAATTTTTTAACAACTACACACTTTTTAACTAATTTTTGTGAATCACTATCCAATTTCATTTTTTGTCACTAACCATAGCAACCACCAATCAAACACCCCACCGCGGCTACACACATAAAAAACCACCCAACTACGTCATAAACCACCCCATGTTACTGTTGCCCACCTCCAAAACTGCCAAACAACCTCCAACGCCCACCGAACCACCACAAACCCACCCAATTAGAAAAGAACCCATTTGACACACAACCCCTCAAAGCGACCTCCATTCGACACGAAACCACCCTCCATTCAAACATAACCCAATTCTTAATCACCTATATTCGAACACCACATAATTTTAGGGATTTTTAATTTGGGTTTTAATTTTCAATTCAATTTAGGATTTTGATTATAAATTTGGGTGTTTTCGTTTTTGGGCTTTGAGTGGTGGTTGCAGACATGCGAAGGGGTGTTAATTGGTTGTTGGTGTTGTTCGTTGTGCCGATTGTAGTAAGGGTTGAAGGTGGTTTCGTGGGGGTTGTGAGTGATTGTTTCGGTGGGTTTCATGGTTTTTCAGAGGGGTTTTGTGGAGGTAGCTAGGGTGGTTTCATGGGTGGGAAACATCAAGGTGCGTGGGGTGAGTTGCATGGTTGTTGGGTGGTTTTAATTTATAGGTGGGCAACCGCGGTGGGGTGGTTGTTATGGTGGCGAGTGGGAAAAAAATGAAACTGAGTAGTGATTTGTGAAAAAAAATAAAAAAAGTTAAAAAGTGGGTAATTGTTCGAAAAAAAAAACAACTTGTTCCTTAATGTTCATGTCACTTTTTTTTTTTTAATTATTCATAAGTGTAAGTAATCTTGTAAATATATCACTATTAGGAAAATTTGCCATCAACAACTTTTTAAATAGGGGTTTTTGGAAACAACATTTTATACTTTTTTTTTTTAAAAACAGCAACCTTTTAAAACATGAAACTTTGCTAATCACTGCCGCTTAACGGTTTGAGTCATTTCTCCGTCATGTTTTCCGTTAACCACCCCTCCTCTTTCAATTCTTTCTTTCTCTCTTTTCCTTCACTTGAACACCACCACTACATAGCCATCATCACCACCCATAAACCACATGAACTCAATTCACAACCACCCAACCACTATTAATCCACCCGAACCCAATTCATACCATCATTCACTACCCATGAACCCAAATTACTACCACCCACAAACCCTAAAACGCCAACCATCACCACCCCTCCCTTTTTCACCCTCACCCAATCCAACCACCATAACCACCCTCATATTGCCTTCTTTTCCTCTTCCCGCAGTTTTGCTAATACAAGTATAAGGTGATCAACGGACCAATCATAGTCCAACTCCAATTCATTCAACTGAACCAAACGAGTCTTTATTGTACACCGTATGTACTTCACGTGCATTTTCAGTTTGCCCTGATTGGTCTTATCTTAATTTGTTTATAAAATGGGTTTTAGGTATGGTAAAAAATGTGTTTCGGGTTATTTTTCTACTCATGACCTAGATTTTCTAGATCGATATTGAGTTGAATTTTTTTTTGTAGGGTTGTTACGAATCAAAAATATTTAGTTGACTTTATTGACTGATATTGATCGAGATATGACATCCAACAACAATATCGGTCTGGCGATAGAGACATAAACGCCAGAAAGGAGGAGTTGGGAGATGACCCATTACACACGACCCAAAAAAGGAGAAGTCCAAAGGAGTTTGAACCGAGCTTGGAGGGAAAAGAAATGCATTCAAATGGAGGCGCCAAATAACTGTCTCTAGAGAGTAATCGTTACAACTTCCACCCCCCCATTATCTTCATCGCCTAAAGTCTATAAATAGAGGTTCTGGATCAATGCAAACAACAACAACACATCAAACAAGCAATTTATCTTCTTTAACATCTATCTATTGCTTTAATTTCCTTAATTGCACTTGGCTTAGTAGTCAAGTATAGTTTAGAATAGATTAGCATTAGCATAGTGTAATATATTTTCATGTATCAGTAGCTTAGTACTTTATCCCCGATTGTGTGAACATGGAGGTAATCATCCTTCTTTATAATGCAATTGTAGTCTGACCATATCGTTACTATTTCTAATGGAAGACTTTCGTATCTTTTCAATCTTGTTTGTCCTAAGCTTTAGTTATATCTCACACTAGGTTTAATTTCCAAGGTTCAATACTTTTTTTAGCCTTCATTTACGATCCTAGGATCCATTTACGTTAGCGAGGTTATCCATATAACCAATAACTAGAGGGACAACCCCTTATAAACTAAAAACAATATTGGACGATTAACTTTTTGGTGAAGTGCAAAATCACCTCAACACAAGGTATAGATGCTTGTACCAGATCTAAACAAACATAGTACACATGTATAATATAGATACATGGAGACGTGTAGGTATGCATGAGCACCCTAACACAAGTATAAGGTGATAAAAAGACACAACAACTTATGGATAATGCCAAAGTCACTCAGGGACGGACCCACTGTGTAGCACCGTGATGCGATGCCTAGCACCGTGATGCGATGCATGTGCTACACTTGGGTTCAAGTATATAGCTTATATTGTGCATGATACTGCAGCAAAATTATTATGGTTTAGTGGTAAGAGCTAGGCCTGTCAATTCGGATCAACAGTTCAGTTATGGTTGAACCCAAACAGTTCAGTTCAATACAGTTCAGTTCAGTTTAGTTTAACTACAAATCAATTCAGTTCAGTTCAGTTCAGTTGATAACAGTTCAGTTCGACCAAGTTCAGTTCAGTTTTGGACGGATTGAAACAGTTCAGTTTAGTACAGTTCAGTTCAATTCGGTTAAAACGAAGTTCAGTTCAGTTCAGTTCAGTTTTGGTTGGTATCGGTT
>SNQN01005181.1:7745-18677 GCA_008642245.1 Bassia scoparia | reverse complement strand
AGAAGGAGCAACGACACTATTTCAAATTTTGAAGCAAAATTTGCAATGATTACTTGTCTTAAATTTCTCAACCAACAATCTAATTTAGGCATGTGTGATATTGCCTTGATCATGAAGCCAAATAACTGAAATAGGATAATTTCTTTTCAAAAAGAAAATATCTTATAGTAATCTTCCAAAAAATATTAAAATATTATTCGGATGAAAAATTTGAGCTGATTTGAAGTTTTCCCTTGCTGGTACCTATACAGAACCACTTCTCCCTATTTCTAGCAATTTTAACCTCATTTCACCTGTTTCTCACAATGATGGTTCTCAACCTTTTTGAGGCTTTAAACCACCTACATAACACTTGAAGGAATTCAACATGGGTATATAAACACACACTATATAAGATAATACAATTCTAACCAATCATCGAGGAAGTAACTGAAGCCAATTTACCTAAAATCTAATTAGACCTAAAACTCCTAAAAGCTAACTAAACCTAACAAGACCCTTAACTTGCAACAAGACTCTCTACACAAAAGTTTTGTGAAGATATCAGCTATCTGATATTCACTCTTACAAAACAAGAACTCCACCAAGCCTTTTTCCACATTGTCTCTCAAGAAGTAATGTCTAATCTCAATGTGCTTGGTTTTGGAGTGTTGATCAGGATTCTTTGAAATGTTTATAACACTAGTGTTGTCACAATAGATGGGAATGCCATCATAAACACCACCAAAATCTTTCAGGTGGTTCCTTATCCACAGTAATTGGGAATAGGATGAAGCTGCAGCAATATACTCTAACTCTGTTGCGGTTAAACCACTGAATTTTCTTTTTAGAACCCCAAGAGATTAGGTAAGAGCCAAGAAAGTGTGCCATACTTGATTTGCTCTTCCTATCAATAAGGAAACCAGCATAATCTGCAGTTATGTACCCAATTAAGTCAATCGAGCTACCTTTGGGGTACCACAAGCACAAATCTCATGTTCCCACAAGATACCTAAGTATCCTTCTAACAGCCTTCAAATGTGACTCCTTTGGATTGCTTTGAAACCTGGCATACAATCCAACAGAAAATACAATATAAGGTCTACTAGCTATTAAGTAAAGGAGGGAGCCAATCATCCCTCTATATAGTGAACTTTCCACATCTGTTCCCCTCAGATCAACATCCAATTTTGTGGATGTGGGAATCGGTGTGTCATAATCCTTACTATTCTCCATGCCAAATTTCTTCAGCAACTCTTTCAAATACTTTTGCTGATGTATCATGATACCATCAACTGTTTTCTTAATCTGTAATCCTAGGAAGAATCCCAACTCTCCCATCATGCTCAACTCAAATTCACTCTACATAAGATTAGCAAACTCATTACATAGCACCTGATTAGTAGCACCAAATAAAATATCATCAACATAAATTTGTACTACAATCAGCAAGTGGTTCCCCTTGGTTTTAATGAACAATGTTTTGTCCATTGTTCCCCTCTTGTAATCATTTTCCATCAAGAAGGTTGACAATCTTTCATACCAAACTCTTGAAGCTTGCTTTAATCCATAAAGTGCCTTGTCCAACTTGTACACATGATGGGGAAACAGCTTCTCCTCAAGCCAGATGGTTGCTCCACATATATACCTCTTCCTTTAAGTAGCCATTCAAAAAAGTAGTCTTGACATCCATCTGAAACAACTTCATATTCATGTGAGAAGCATAAGGAATAAAAGTTCTAATAGCCTCAAATCTAGCAATAGGTGCAAAAGTTTCATCATAGTCAATTTCCTTCTTGTTGATTGTAACCTTGCACCACAAGCCTTGCTTTGTTTCTGACTATTGTACCTAGGTCATCCAATTTGTTTCTAAAGACCCATTTTGTACTAATGAATGTTCTATCTTTGGGTCTAGGTTCAAAATGCCAAACCTGGCTCGTTTGGATCTGATTTAATTCATCTTGCATTGCTAAAACCCAATCAGGATCAGTTAGAGCCATTTTATAGTTAGTTGGCTCAATACTAGACAAGAAAGATTAGAAAGCAMAAAAGTTTTGATAAACACTTCTTCTTGTTTGAATCCCCTTGTTAATGTTACTTATGATCTGATCTGGGGGATGAGAAGWTAAATATTTGCAACTCTTGAAAGTAAAATCATTTTGTGGTTCCTTATTTGGTAGGGAACCAGTGTCATCATGAATCTCTTCTCTTTMTATGGAACTAGAAGAATTGATGGTCACGTTGTTTCCCATAACATTTCTTACCTCTGGTTCAGGGGATGATGCTTCATCATTGTTAGGCCTATTTGTTCCCCCTGGACTTCTTACCTGTCTTGTACAAGAGGAACCATCAGGTCCTGGTTCCCCTTCTGAATTTTCATTATCCTCATCTTCTCTTCTAGGTCCTCCACCATCATTATTTGGTGGACCAGTATGTGGACCTAGATCTGCTTGCAAGTCTTCTAGAAAACCAGCAGCATGGTTCCYCGTAAATTTTATCAGTCCAATTACCTCTACAGGTTGTACCTGCGCAATCTCAAAAGACATGTTAATTTCATCAAAGACAACATGGACACTCTCCTCAACACACAGAGTCCTCTTATTGAAAACTCAATATGCTTTACTTTGAGCAGAATATCCAAGGAAGATTCCCTCATCACTCTTAGGGTCGAATTTATCAAGCTAGTTCTTTCTATTGTTATGTACATAACATTTGCATCCAAAGATACGAAAGTATGCAATATTGGGCTTTCGACCTTTAAGGAGTTCATAGGGAGTATTATTTAACTTTGGTCTGATGAGACCTCTATTCAATATATAGCAAACAATGTCAACAACTCCACCCTAGAAACTCTTAGGGAAACCATTCTCAATGAGCATCGTCCTCGCCGTCTCCTCAAGAGTTCTATTCTTTCTTTCAACAACACCATTTTGTTGTGGTGTTCTAGGGGCCGAGAAGTTGTAAATCACTCCATGTTCCCTACAATAATCAATAAAGTCGGCATTATGAAATTCAGTACCATGGTCTGATCTTACCGCAACCAGCTTGTGAATAAGTTGGTTCTCCACCTATTTTACTAATGCTGCAAACTCATCGAATGTTTCATCCTTTGAGTGCAGCATAAACACCCAAGTATACATGTAATAATCATCGACCATAGCATAAACATATCTATGACCTTTTCGACTTTGTACACACAGAGGTCCACATGAGTCAATATGTATAAGTTCGAAGGGTCCGCTTGTACTCATAGCAGTTTTAGGCTTAAAAGAGATTTTGACTTATTTCCCCTTGACACATTCTGAACAAACCTTGTCTGCCTCATACTTGATGTTAGGAAGTCCTATCACTAAGTCATGAGACTTAAGTTTATTCAAGTGTGTCAAGCTGGCATGTCCAAATCTCTTATGCCAAATCCATTGATTATTATCAGAGATAACATTCAAACAAATGAACTTGTCWTGAGGAATTTGATCYAGAAAAGTAAGGTAAACATTATTTCTCTTGGTTCCCTCACATACAAGTTCACTTATTTGTGAGTTACCTATGTGACATATGTTGGATTGAAACTCAACTCTATTACCTTTGTCAYACAACTATGAATGAAATGATCAAAAGATTTTGTTCCAAGACTTTAACATAATATACATCGACCATGTTTGGCAAACGGTTGTTGGCTGCTAGCTGTTGGCTGGTTTCACTAGTTGTTGGCTGGTTTGATTGGCTGGTGGCTGTTAGTTGCTTGATAAAAAACATGTTTAGAAAATTTGGTTGTTGGATGTTAGCATCTAAGATACAANTTTTATTAATCTCCTCCGAAAACTAAGGAACATACTCCTTACTGTTTCCCTACTCCGGGAACCATTACACCCCACACTCTACTCCGAATGTGCACTCGACTTACACTTATAAGGCCTTTGTGTTTGAAATCACAAACACTCACCTAGAAATCAACCCCTTTGTTGATCACTTTGACAATAACAATTTTCTATCTTTTGATCTCACTTCTTGAAAGCTAATAAAGAGAATATGTTTACGCACTAAGGTGCTCTTGTATAAGATTCGATGTAGGGTTTTTGTGCTTAAGTGTTTTCTCTCAAATTAATGCTCGAATTTGATACATGGGAGAGATGTCCATGGAATATAGACGAGTAAGTGTATATATGCTTTGGATAAATAACCCTAGTTTCGTAAATCACACAAACTTGATCTACAAGCCATTTTGTGATTTATGAAAAGAATCTATCTTATTCGGTTTTATCCAAAGAATAAAATCAAATAAGATAATTACTCCTAGTATTATGGCATCAAAAAATATATACAATTATTTATCCAGCTGCTTAGAATACTTTATAAAATAAATCTTTGAAGAAATATTTTATGTAATCATTTTCAAAGCAAGCAGGTAAGATATTCCACGTAGTGAACCTGGTTTCTCAACCTGGTTCCCTACTTTGAGTATGTTATGAATTTTGTTTCAAACTTTGTACCAGAATTCACAACATAATTCATCACACTTATAAGCACTTACAATACCCAAACATACAAGTCACACTACAGATCTCATTACATGAGAAACCTTGATAAACTATAAAGTATAAATCTTCTTTTCATGTAATCTTCAAAACTTGTATTTTCCTTGAATACTTTAATTATGAACGATGCATCTTTCTTTGAATGTTTTCGAAAAGGCCTTCATGCTCCAAGTCTTGGAATCAACTCAGCTACTGCACATGTAACAAGGCTGATGCACAATAACAAGTATATGACTCTTTTCAGCATAGCAGTTGACGGAACAGTTTCTACTGGTTCCCCACCAGTACATGGAACTTTACACATTCAACTATTCCTTGCATATAGACAAGTTAGTTCAATGGATAACATATATGAGTAATAACCTTTATAAAGAGACAGCATTCTAATTACAGTTGGTTCCCACCAACTATATCCACATTTCAATGTCCTGTTTCTTGTTCAGTGTTTCTTTTTTCGTCATTCAAAACCTAAGTGACTCAACAAATTGCCCCTTTTTTATAATGRCAAACTAATCGAAGTTAACTGCACCCAACAAGTTAGAAACARAAAACCTTAATTAAGTACTCAAAGGTTTTGAGCACAACCAGCGGACTCCAGACTCAAGTGAAACAGTTACAGAAGCTAACTGGTGCCTATAAAAAGAAGAATTTCATAAAATTAAACTGACTCCCCTAAGCTATTGAGCTAAAACTAAGACTATGACTCAATCTAAACTAGCAGACTTTAGGCTTCAACTTTGTACATTTCTTCCCCCTTTTGGCATCATTAAAAAGTACTATTAAGTAATAGTTTAGTGTAAAAATTGTTAAATGTGCTCATCCATACAGTGGCATCAACCACCATTCAAGTATTATGCTGCAAGAAAAAATTAGTCAAGGCATATTATACCATAGAAAAAGTTAATAGTCTATACAAGGCAGCAAAATTCAACCAAAAGAACTCATCTCCACATAGAAAGAATGTTYGTAGGTAGGGTGAGAATTATACGGACCAAAAAAATCAGTTAGTATAGAATAGAAAGAAAAAGAGGAGGGGAAACAGGAGCAGAAAAAAGCATCCACTACTACAAAAATTGGATAAAACACCAAATTTAAGAGACTAGTGGTGTATTAAAACCGGTCTCTTAAATTAAGAGACTGAATATTCATGAAAACCGGTCTCTTAGGCTTGTCTAAAAGACTGGTTCTTTATAACACATCTCTTAAATTCAACAAAGAAACCAGCTTAAGGTAAAACCGGTCTCTTTGATCCTAGTCGGCCCAAAAATTCAACTCTCTAGCAACTAACAGCGTGGGCCCAAAACTTTAATTCACTAGCACTCACTCCTTATTACCATTGCTTTGTACATCCTCAAACCTCACTCTCTCTCCTCTCTTTTTATGCATGAGTAACTTATCTCTCCTCTCTCCCCCCTCTGTTTCCTCACACCTCACTCTCTCTCCTCTTATCTCTTTTCCCTTTTCATTTTTAAAACTTCATCTCTTCACAATTCTTTCCAAATCACTCAACACCACCGCGACGCCACCCTACTCCTCGCCATCAACCGTCATCCCTCTCCTGCCGTAATTTTCTGAGGTAATTTATTGATTTTTTTCAATTGAGCTATTCTAATTTTTTTCAGATCGATTTTCTTCTCTTGTCTGAACTATTGTTTTTAGTTTTTGAATTTTTTTTATCTAAAATTTCTTTTTTTGGGCATTTTTTCAGATTTTTTGGATTACCTATTTGTAGATCTAGGTTATATTTGTTTTTTGGTTTTGTTTTTTTATTTTGTTTTTTTTATTTTATTTCAAGTTTTGTTCGATTTTGTTTTGTAATTTTTAATTTTGAGTTTCGATTTTTGGGTTTGTTCATTTTTCCAGTTTTTTTCGATTGTGAGTTGTGTTCTTCGAAGAGTCATTTTAGAGATCAATTTCTCGTTTTTCAAGTTTTTTGATTGATCTTTGTCATTCGTTTTTCAGATCTACTTGCGTTTTAGAATTTGTTGATTGTTTAAAGCTATTTTTCATTTTTCTGTGTTAATTAAAATTCCATCTAGTAATTTTTTTTCCAGATCTAGTTTTCGTTTTTTTAAAATTTTGTGTGTTCTTCTTGATTTTCATTTGTGTTTTTGCTCTTGTTGATTTTCGTTGATTTGTACTTGTTCATTTGTCGTTGTTGTTCTTGCTCTWTTTGATTGAGGTCCATTCGTATTTCTTGTATTTCATTTGTCGTTCTTTTCTTGCTCTTGTTTGTTTTTACTAACATTTTTTAATTTGATTTCGCAGTTAAAATAATCAGCTTGAATTGGAAAATTCACATCTCAAAATGAATAACAAGTTTTATCGAAATTTAAGCATTTGTAATTTTGGATGTATAATAGTATACTAATACAATAGATTTTTTTCTAAGTAATTTGTTATAGTGGAAGTCAAATATTCATTGATTTATGTATGGAGTAGCACTTATTTGTATCATTTTAGAGTTAATAATAATCTATTTATATTATAGTTGTACCTATTTTCTCTTGCTCACTCTAGAATGCCCTCTGTTATCTTTTTTTATTGGAATAAAAGTAATGATGTCCCTTTCAGAGATGTAGGTGGGGCCAGCTTTATTTTTTTAAAAAAATATTATTTACCAAAGAGACCGGTTAATTTTCAGAAATGGTCTCTTAACTGTATGTAAAAGATCGGTTAAACATTCAACACCGGTCTCTTTGGTGATGGTCAAAGAGATCGGTTTTAACTTAACACCAGTCTTTTTGATTGATTTAAGAGACGGCAATAAATATCCAATCTCTTTACCTAAGAGCCYCGTGACCTTGAGACCGGTTGTTTTGCGGTCTCTTTGGCCTTTTTCAACCGGTCTCTTAGCCTTTATTGTAGTAGTGATCACTCCTCTCCATCGTACCCTTCCTCCTCCTCCTCATCATGCTTAACATCTTCATCTTTAAGTTCATCATCATCTAGTTCCTCTTCAACCCCTTCATCCTCTTCAACTTCTTCACCTTGCTCTTCTTCGACAGTCTGCTACTGGTTCACCTTAGTAGGCACTGGTTCCTCAACTTCTAGAACCTCCAAATTTATTGCAATAGCAAGAGCAGGAACATGAGCTAGTGGGGGAACGAAACCAATACTTGGAGCCCTTTGAGCCTTAATGTCCAGAATAGTAAGGAGTAGTAATTGAGTTTCAACTAACTCCTTTTCCATTTGCTCCACCTTGGTATTAAACAATGTTAACAAACCCTGGACTAACTTCATAATCTTCTCAAGTGTACCCTCCTGGTTCTCCAATCTCTTTAGAACCGCATCCTGAACTGCTGGTTCCTCTACTTTATTCTTCTTCTTTGGGGGCTCCTTCACCACTTCYCCTAGTTCCTCCACTCGGAATGTCAACATATCAAAACCAATGTCAAGACCCTTTTGCTTCAGGATAGCCTTAGTGAAAACTGTGACAAGAACAATGTTTCTACTTAAAGGAACCCCATTGTTCTTCAGCAATAGTGTGATCATAGAGCCATAAGGCAGAGAGTGGTGAGAAGCGTGATAACAATTCATCATGTGATCTAACATCAAGGCAGGGAGATTGATCTTTATCTTCTTCATCATGAGATATATTAGAACCATCTTCATGACGCGCACTGTTCCCCTACCCTGAGCCCTTGGGATCAGGACTTTGTTGCACAAAGAATGCAAAACCAGCATGATTGGTTCCTTATGTTTTTTAGACTTAAACACAACAAACTTTATAGGCAACTTGCCCCCAAACAGAAAATCATGAATTTCATTAAGAGTGACTCCAACTAGCATAGACCAATAGTGCCCTGAATACTTATCAAATCCATCCCTGAGTACATTCAACAACTTGGCTAATGTAGTAATTGACAAAAACACCTCTACACCTCCAACTTTGGAACCAATAGACATATCAGGCAGCTGTCCCGAATTCACATAAAATTCCCTAACTCTAGCAATATTAGCAGCATAACAATCAAACAACGACATCCATTCTTGACAATCAATCAACTTCTTAAATTCAGACAAAGCAGGCACATCAAAAATAACCCTTCTTAACTCGACAACCAGATAGAACTAATCTAGCACTTAATTCAGTAGAACCAGTAGTGGGAGATTCTACAGACTTACCTTTAGTAGCGCAAGAGGTCTTTGGTGGTACCCCTTTCCTCTTGGTTCCCTAAACGGAATCAACAGACTTTTCCTCCTGAGCTTCCTCAACTTCTTTCGTCATTAAAGATCGAGTTACCCTACCACGCTTGGTGATCTCAATGGTGGGTATCCCCTCCTTGTGACCWGTAATCTCTACAACTTCATCCCCTGCACCTTGACCTTCTTGAGCTTCATCCTCCAACTCCCGGCTTAAGGCTCTTTATGCTTCTTTCTGGTGTTCCCCCTGAGACTGAGCTGGTTCCTTGATGTTAGAACCACCAACCTCTAAGGGACCAGTAGGAGCAACGACTTCTTTTGATGTTGGTTTGGTTGTTTTTTGCGGCGAAGGCGATTTTTTTGGTAGTAGGAGATTTTGTGGGTGATGAAGTTTTAGTGGCAATAATTGAACTGGGTTCAGTCGAGTTTGGTTCGTTTTAAAGGAGCCAAACCAKTGTTCCCCTGAGATTGCGAGGAATCACTTGCATGTCCCCTTACCCTACCTCTCCTAGTTGTTCCGGTGTTTGTTTTCCTTCCCATGGTAGTGATGCAAGCTTTGATCAGAGAATTGAAGACGATGATGAACAGTAACAAAGTGAACAGTAACTTTCAAATTTTGAATTTTGAATAGTGAAACAGAGCACAAAAGAGTGAGAGAAAGAGAGTTTGCGAGTGATGATGAGAGAGAAGGGAGCTGCACAAAAGGGTTAGCACACCAAATTTATAGAGCAAGGAAGTAAGAGAGCAAAGAAATCAAGTCGGTTGAGTTAWAGAAGGAGCAACGACACTATTTCAAATTTTGAAGCAAAATTTGCAATGATTACTTGTCTTAAATTTCTCAACCAACAATCTAATTTAGGCATGTGTGATATTGCCTTGATCATGAAGCCAAATAACTGAAATAAGATAATTTCTTTTCAAAAAGAAAATATCTTATAGTAATCTTCCAAAAAATATTAAAATATTATTCGGATGAAAAATTTGAGCTGATTTGAAGTTTTCCCTTGCTGGTACCTATACAGAACCACTTCTCCCTATTTCTAGCAATTTTAACCTCATTTCACCTGTTTCTCACAATGATGGTTCTCAACCTTTTTGAGGCTTTAAACCACCTACATAACACTTGAAGGAATTCAACATGGGTATATAAACACACACTATATAAGATAATACAATTCTAACCAATCATCGAGGAAGTAACTGAAGCCAATTTACCTAAAATCTAATTAGACCTAAAACTCCTAAAAGCTAACTAAACCTAACAAGACCCTTAACTTGCAACAAGACTCTCTACACAAAAGTTTTGTGAAGATATCAGCTATCTGATATTCACTCTTACAAAACAAGAACTCCACCAAGCCTTTTTCCACATTGTCTCTCAAGAAGTAATGTCTAATCTCAATGTGCTTGGTTTTGGAGTGTTGATCAGGATTCTTTGAAATGTTTATAACACTAGTGTTGTCACAATAGATGGGAATGCCATCATAAACACCACCAAAATCTTTCAGGTGGTTCCTTATCCACAGTAATTGGGAATAGGATGAAGCTGCAGCAATATACTCTAACTCTGTTGCGGTTAAACCACTGAATTTTCTTTTTAGAACCCCAAGAGATTAGGTAAGAGCCAAGAAAGTGTGCCATACTTGATTTGCTCTTCCTATCAATAAGGAAACCAGCATAATCTGCAGTTATGTACCCAATTAAGTCAATCGAGCTACCTTTGGGGTACCACAAGCACAAATCTCATGTTCCCACAAGATACCTAAGTATCCTTCTAACAGCCTTCAAATGTGACTCCTTTGGATTGCTTTGAAACCTGGCATACAATCCAACAGAAAATACAATATAAGGTCTACTAGCTATTAAGTAAAGGAGGGAGCCAATCATCCCTCTATATAGTGAACTTTCCACATCTGTTCCCCTCAGATCAACATCCAATTTTGTGGATGTGGGAATCGGTGTGTCATAATCCTTACTATTCTCCATGCCAAATTTCTTCAGCAACTCTTTCAAATACTTTTGCTGATGTATCATGATACCATCAACTGTTTTCTTAATCTGTAATCCTAGGAAGAATCCCAACTCTCCCATCATGCTCAACTCAAATTCACTCTACATAAGATTAGCAAACTCATTACATAGCACCTGATTAGTAGCACCAAATAAAATATCATCAACATAAATTTGTACTACAATCAGCAAGTGGTTCCCCTTGGTTTTAATGAACAATGTTTTGTCCATTGTTCCCCTCTTGTAATCATTTTCCATCAAG
>SNQN01005180.1:0-37786 GCA_008642245.1 Bassia scoparia | reverse complement strand
GTACGGAAGAAAAAACAAACAAGTAAACAACTAAGATAGGACGAAAAACAACAAGCAATAAATAGAAATAGTAGGTTATATTAACAAGGGAGTGAGTACAAGTGATGAACCAGCTTAAAAAAGAGAAAGATGAGAAAAGGAAAAAGAGCAAGGGGAGAAGAGGAACAGCAGGGAGACCCTAGAGTCTCTTTAGGGGGCCCCGGAACTAAGGGCCATAAACTAAAATCAGAAGGGAGTTAAAAGTAAAAAAGAAAGCAAAGTACAAGGGATTACAGTGGTAAAACTACAAGACACTATAATAAAAAATAGGCAAGTACAAAAGGGAAAATAGTAACAAAGCGAAAGAGTAACACTACAAGGGAGGTAGCATGGTGAATTGCAGGGATACATCATCTGATTAGAGGAGGGTGAGGTCATTCTTCATCAAGGGTCCTCCTCGTGTTACTAGAGTCAGAAGCTCCAGTGCCGATGGAGTCAGAAATAACGAGCTCTCAAGAAGGTGAATGGACAATGAGTCCAAACTCATTGAAAATAGGAACATAGCAGAAACTGGAATGAATTAACATTATCCAGGGTATACAGAGCAGGTGAAAGGGGAGAAAACCCTCATTCAACATCTTTAAATTTCATCAAATTGGTAAAATGGTGGTGCTGTGGCTTCACAGAAGTTCGCTCAGTTCTAGCGGAGTGATGGGTGTTGCACGGAGAATGGAGTTTAGGAAGGAGTTGGAAGTTGTTGAGTGTGGATAAGCTTGTTTGGAGTAGCTTGCAAAGAGTGGGATCGCAAGGCTCTTAGGGCGTTCTGAAAACGACCAGGCCTTAGGTGTTGCACGTTTTCTTGGGACAATAACTTTTGATTCCATTTAATTCGAGGATGGGGGTATCGAGTGGCGAGGAATTACAAGAGGGATTAGTCGGGGTGGTAAATCGGTTGGATGATTACCGGTCGATTAAGTGATAGAGGTGCATTATGGAAACAGAAATTTGAGGATAACAGCAGTTAGAGAATCTGGCCGCCACGGTCCCGACCCCGCGAGAAGGGGCAACGCTCATTGACATCCCTGGTCAATAAAAATTCGCAGATGATGCTAGCTTAAACGCATGCGTCTCTCGAATATGTACTCACAGGTAGAACTCTCAGGGACAGGTTGTATAGCCAGATTTTCAGATAGTTTTCAGTTGCATTTACACCTCTAATTGTGCAAGATCTTCATWGTTTAAGGCTTATCCAGAACATAGTCTACTCATCGCGCAACAACTGCATGTGCTTCTCTATGATTGAGCTGTCTTTGATTCCATTCTCGAGTTTGTTATTATACACTAGTACACTACTTTGCAACTGCTAGTTCACCAACTTTTTTATCTCAATTGCATATTATTCACCTAATGATCTTAATTTGTACTTTAAGGTAGCATTATTTTAGTTGCTCAACGAAGCTGATGTGAAAGCCGCCAGGTACGGGTACTCTGTCGCAACTTGCGAAAATTTTGTTAACTAAAATAAACTCAGCTGAAATGAACAAGGCCTACATTATTGAGGATGCGATAATTAGACATGATCCCTATAGATATTTCTCGATATTGGTACATTTGTGTTGTGTTTGCCTCATAGTGTGCATACAAGAGCACGGATACAAAGATACTAAATTTCCATTCGAAAGATGGTGGATAAACCAAAATTGCAACTTAAGCCTTCCAGTTTATGCATCTCGGTCATAATAGGGAGCCTTCAAATTCCGCTGCTGCAGTTGTGTTAGAGGGAGCTGAAGAAGAGAACTAAGAATTCAAGGGGCGTTTATGGAGGAACCGAGACATAAGTCTTCAAATCATCTCCCACAATAAAAATTATTTTCTAAGAAATGTCTCATTGATATCTAACCCCGTCGCCAGTCACAACCTCACCAATGCGATACATTGGAGTTGCTTCATTTAAATCGCCAAAATACTTTGGGGCTGTGTCAGCACTTACCACGAGCACCATCCCAATACCCATATTGAAAGTTCGCCTCATCTCATTGTCATCTATTCTCCCCACCTACCATCAAGATAAGTACGTTTGATAAGAGCATGCAAAACATTCCAGTTATGTGCAGTAATCACAGTAATAATCATTTAAATTCACCAAAATATAGATAAATTCAAGAAAGCATTGTAAAAGATAAGAGGGAGATTAAAATATGAACAAGTGTCATTTTTATCTTTTCACCTCTTGAAGCCATTTGAACACTGGAAGAACAGGCCAAGAGTCTGTATTGATGACCGCGCCGAGACCCTCAGGGAAAACTCTAGGTATATTATCAGTGAACCCACCACCTGTAATGTGGGCTATACCTTTAACTCCTCCTTTGCTGATCAAATCAAGCACCTTCACAGCCGAAGAAACATGTAAACAAAACAATCGGCCAGCATTCACTAATCAAGTCCCGATGAATGCACTGGCAGTCTGACCGCTTGAAAGATGGGAATTAAAATTACCTGCTTAACGTATATGACTGTTGGGGCCATCAAGGCTTCAGCCAAAGTGGTTGTTTCACCCGGAATTTTGTCTGTCAAAGAGCAATTGCTTTGCTCCAAAACCCTATAATACGTGTATATTTGTCAACATGCAAATCAATTTCTATCATCTGATTACTTGATTAGGATCAAATGCACTCATGAGTCATGGCATGCGGCTCACCATAAGTCACAATAGCAATTATAAAGTTACGATAAGCACAAATATAACTTACCTTCTGACAAGAGAAAATCCATTGGAATGGACTCCACTGGATGGAAGACCAATGAGTACATCTCCGGCTACAATATTATTCCCATTAATAACAGAGTCCTTTTTCACACTGCCTACGGCAAATCCACTGAGGTCATACTCGCCATCTGCATAAAACCCAGGCATCTCCGCGGTCTGCAAGTCAAAGATTTGCTAGTCAACTAGTAGTCATTTGAGGCCCGGGATTATTAAGGAACTGGAGTGGAAAATTCCATTCCACAAATTGAACAAGCATTGCAGAAATGATGATAGACATGAGCCCATGACACAAAGAAATGTTTTGTTCTGGGAACAATAAATAGTGATACCAATAGTTAAGTTAGGGTAATCCTTCACAGCCTATTTTTACAAATCCAAGAATGCAACTCCACATTTAGATAATTCTTAATTAATTAAATTTTTTTTTTAAAAAAAAAAACCTTACGTCCTTTGTAAACTGCAAAAGCAACAGCACAACTGCCACAGCATAGAACTTAATCCCATTAAAGAGGGCCACTACCCCCACTCTATAGTCTATGATTTTCAGCTAGTTGAATGTAGTAATTTAAAGTTGTAACAAATTCAATCTTGCAAAGCTCTAGTTTTGATTATAAACCAACCTTCTTTAACACTTGCACTCAAGGCTCGATCATACAATAACACAAGACAAGACAGACAGACATTTATAAAGAAGCAGCAACCAAAATCAAAAAGCATATAAAGATAATGGATCCAAAACTTCTGAAAATACCTCTCCTCCTAGGAGAGTACAATCAGATTGCTGGCAACCATCAACAATTCCTTTGATGACCTGAATTGAAGGAAAAAAAATTAAAAAATTGTTTATGTTCTATTCCATCTGCAGAAAAACAGTAAATAGAAAACTTAGCTATTTGCATCATATTTATCTGATAAGAAAATAAAAGATTATTCTGTGGCTAAGAGAAGAAGAGATATGACGCAAATATACCCTTTCAGCAAGATCAACATCAAGGCGACTTGTGGCAAAATAATCTAAGAAAAACATGGGTTTTGCGCCAGAGGTAATAATGTCGTTCACACTCATGGCAACCTGGAGAAAAAAAAATGAGTAAGAAGCCAAGTGTAAACAAGACATAGATTACCAAAGATCACAATGAAACGTTACCAAGTCAATTCCTATAGTCTCATGAATTCCAGTTTCAAATGCAAGCTTTAATTTCGTACCAACACCATCTGTACCAGCAACGAGATACGAATCCCCTGCACAAAAATGAAAACAATATAAAGATTTATTGCTTGAAAGGAGTTGAAACCAAATAGCTAAAACGAAAAGAACACATATAAGACACCAAAGACACAACATGTATTCCCTCTTGAATACAAACTTCAGCTTTAAAAGGCCAATCCATCTAGAGAGATTCCCGCTCTCCAATCTTATCCCAAAAAACAGAGGTTTCTAAATTATAGAGGTTACTAAATTACATAAAATCCTTATAACAAACCCTGTTGGCTAATCATAGGGAACAAAAAGACCATGAGAGGTGCTAAATTTTTTAACTTTAATATATANAAACAATTGACTAAAGTAGTGAACATAGGAATAAATGCAGGGTAAAAGTGCAGAGAAGGACAAAAAGCAAACAAGTAGTCATCAGAAATAGGAAGAAAAACAAACAAGTAAACAACTAAGATAGGACGAAAAACAAACAAGCAATAAATAGAAATAGTAGTTATATTATACAAGGAGTGAGTACAAGTGATGAACCAGCTTAAAAAAAAGAGAAAGATGAGAAAAGGAAAAAGAGCAGGGGAGAAAGAGGAACAGCAGGGAGACCCTAGAGTCTCTTTAGGGGGGCCCAGAACTAAGGGGCCATTAACTAAAACCAGAAGAGAACTAAAAGTAAAAAAGAAAAGAAAGTACAAGGGATTACATGGGTAAAACTACAAGACACTATAATAAAAAAAAGGCAAAGTACAAAAGGGAAAAAATAGTAACAAAGCCGAAAGAGTAACACTACAAGGGAGGTAGCATGGTGAATTGCAGGGATATCAATCCTGATTAGAGGAGGGTGAGGTCATTCTTTCATCAAGGGTCCTCCTCCGTTTACTAGAGTCAGAAGGCTCCAGTGCCATGGAGTCAAAATAACGGAGCTCTTCAGAAGGTGACATGGCACAATGAGTCTCAAACTCATTGAAAATAGGAACATCAGCAGAAACTGGAGAGATTACATTATCCAGGGGTACCACAGCAGTGATAGGGGAGAACCCCTCATCAAAATCTATTAAATTTTCATCAAATTGTAAATGGTGGTGCTGTGGCTCAGAATGTTCCTCAGGTTGAGGCGGAGTGATGGGATGTTGCACAGGAGAAGGAGTTTAGGAAGGAGTTGGAAGTTGTTGAGTAGGATAAGCTTGTTGAGTAGCTTGCAAAGAGTGGGATCCAGGCCTTAGGCGTCGAAACGAAGGCCTAGGTGTTGCACGTTTTCTTGGGACAACTTTGATCCATTTATTGAGGATGGGGGTAGGATTAGAAGAATCATTAGTGGGGTGTAATTGTGGCAGATTACCTCGATTAATGATAAGGTGCATTAGGAAACGAAATTTGGAGGGACACAGTTCCAGAGAATGCGCATCGTCCCCACCAAGGGGGCACACCTCTGACATCCCTTCATAATTCAGATGAATTTGCTTAACCTGGTCCCCAATTCTCACATTTAGACTTCCAGGCACAGGTTGTAAGACAGAGATATTGACACAAACCTTAGCGAATTTTAACTTTTCTCGTTCCTTGGTCACCTCATTAATTCTCACAAAGGTTCCTACTGGGGCTAGTAATTCAGAAAGAATGGCTTCAGTCCAATATTGAATTGGAAGGAGGTGAACTTTGACCCATTGGTCAATATGGGTCACAGGTGTGGAATAGGGGCAGAATGAATCAAACCAGGGAAGGACAACAAAGTTTAGTCCCAGAACAAACCAAGGGCGTTTGGACCAGACAGTTGTGCTATCAAGGACTGGACTAAACTCAATAAGAAACCACCCATTTTCCATAGGTTTGAAAGAAACATCCCCCTGGATGAATGACCATTGTTTTTTAAGCTTGGTTTCAATGATATGGCGATATGGGGGGGTCCCCAAAGACTCTACCAATCAGGCACCTAAGAAGGGAGGGGTCAGACTCAGGCAAGATAGGCAGGACAGACTCAACAGTGGGAGGGTGGCTCACAGGTTCATGGGCATTAAGGCCCATAAGGTTTGTAGGACCATGGATGGGTGTGGCCAAGGAAGTGGTAGGAGCACTTGAATGCGAAGATCCCAGGTCAAAGGGAGCACAGGGCTGGGGAGGTAGTAGATCTCCACCTTTATGGGGAGAAAAACTTCCCTCAGCTGAGCATTGTGGATCCATCTTGGGATGGTTAGCAAGAGGTCCTTGATCAAAAGGGGCATTAGAGGTAGAGAAAAGAGACATGAGTGTAGGTAAAAACAAGGCAGTAGAGGAGGACAAGAGAAAGTAAAAAGTAAAAAGTAAGAAGTAGAGGTGAAAAAAATAGTAAGGAGGGGAATGTATTTATAAGGAGGAAAAGATAGGTAGAGATAGCAGTAGTGGAGACAGTAAGATGGGTGTAGTAACAACTCTGAGGAAGGAAAAAGATAAGAGTCTAAAAAAAGGGGTAAAACACAAAAAACAGACATACAAGGAACCATGGGAAGCATCCTAAAACACAGTAACAAAACCTTAAGAATGCAAAATCAGTGGCATGCAACATGGGAGGAGGACAGCACATAGCAATGGGAGCAACAGAAGTAGGAGAAAAGCACACGTAGTATAGGAAGCAAGCACGAAATGCAGTAATGTAGTAGCAGAGATGAACCATAATTTGCATAGGGTCACAGGGATAATGTAAGAGTGAAATGACTAATATCATCAAATCATAAAAAATAGAGAAGAGATGCAAGGTAAAATGTGTGATTATGTAGAAATAAGACAGGGGGCAAAGCGAGGGCAGGACAACACAGAATAGTAACAATGTGTAAACACAAAATAAAAACACGCAAACACAATATAGCACAAGAAAGGAGAACCAATACAGATTAATCAAATTTACATGGGTAATGGTAACCACAGACGCCCCTAAATTCATGAATAAACACAGAAAAAGCATGCTATAGCAGTTGACTTTAAGAAGTTGTAGGTAGTAACAAAACCCAAAGTAGGTGGGAAGGGTGAGGGAGGGCACATCAGAGGAAGAAGAAAAACAGTGCAAGCACATAGAGCAGAAATGAGAGAGAGAGATAGAGGAACATGCAATGAACAGAGAAAAATGGTGAGCAAACTGAAAAGACACATAAAGGAAAGGATAGATAGCACCATCAACAATTAAATAAAGAGAAATAATAAGTAGATGGACAGACATCTTAAGACAGGTGTCCAACCCACCATTGAAGAGGGCATGCAAAAATCGCCAAGTAGTAAGATGAGAAAGCCATAAGATGCTATAAAATGAAGGATAATGCCATAAGGGGGCAACAACCTGTAAAGGAGATTGAACAATAGATATCAGCAGGCAAACAAAAACAACACAAAAGATCCCATAAATGTTAGTTAAATAAAATGGAGAATAATATACAGAACTCCAAAGTAGGAGATCAAAAATATCCCAGCAAGATATAGAACGCCATAGAAGGAGATCAATAAAAACCCAAATCACAAAGTGAAAAAAAATTGTTAGTGAGAGAAAATAGAAGTAAAGAACAAAAAATGGAATAAAATAATTTGAGGAAAAGGAAAGGAAACCATCAAACCTCCAGATCGGCGTGGTCGGACACGAGCACTGTAGATCTAGTCGAAACATAGTGAAAATTCGTGAACAGGGACAAAGGGCAAAAGGCCCAGCACATAACTTCACCAAACAACATAAATGGAAGTGAAAAGGGTAGGTGAGAACCCAGATCGCAAAAAGAGACCAAAACTGTAACCATAAGCATAATTCCGACGAATCGGAAGTTTGTTCTAATTCCGACGAATCGGAAGTTTGTTCGGGTAGGGGAAGGAGAGGAAGGAGATGTCGGTGGTAGGTGAGGATGTGGTAGGTGATGATGTGTCAGAGGTAGTAGGGGGAAAAGGAGGAAGAGAGAAGGGGAGTAATATTTTCAGATCTGAGATGGGAGGGGGGAAGCTACTTGTGAATTAGGAGTCGTCGTTGGGAAGATTTAGAGAGCTCATTTGTGTGGTGAAACAAACAGGCTATAGTAATTGCCATAGTAATGGCCATAGTAATACCCAAACCCAGAGCCAATCAACTGCTCCAAAAAGGGAATGAAAACAAAATATCCAGTTCAGAAGGAGGGAGGAATAGGATGATAGAGATAAGGATGAACTGTGGAATACATTAAGTGGGTATAATTCAACTGTCCAAAGGGTAGGGTTCCAGAAGATGTCATGGAAGTGGGCTCATTTCCCAAGCAAATTAGACTTTCTCCCTTTTGCCAAGAGAGCATCTCAAAGTGCTTTCTCTCTGGAAAGAAAACGAAAGATTATAGCTAGCATATACAAGAATCTGGAGCACTACTATATTAAGAAATACGGAGTACTAAATTTCTCAACTCATTTTTTTAAATTATAATGACAAGAAAATGTCATGCGTAGGGATATTAAACTTTAGTTATTTAGACAAAATACTTTAAAAGTGAGAACTGTAAGATAAATTTTGAACCCTTAAAGTGTCTTTAAAGATAGTTATTTTGTGTGTGCGCATAAACTACGCTACTAGAATCGTACAATTTACAATATGGTAAGAGGATTCAAACTTAAGACCTAATACAGTAATACACACAAAATCTCAATTTTTACCACTAGACCAAGACCTTGTCAATACAATTGTTGTTTAGTGAGACGTGAGCTTTTACCATTGATTTATATCACTCATTTTCTTTAAATTTAGTATATAATATATAAGCATCTTCACTAATCACTAACATTAATTGAGTGACCAACCTTGATATTAATATGCTTACCGAACCACCTGTCAAGTCTTGGCATGATGCGATTATACTCTAATCTAATGTGGTCGAGTATAATAGTCGATAATGAGAGAGCATAATGTTTAAACTACATATAATCACGCAAAAACTTTAAAATTTGTAGCACAGAAAGCAGATACAAGTGCATTAATTCAATTGACCTGCTTTATTATGCATTATAATAGGGACATTATTAAGYAAGCAGCATCCTTAATTCATGCTTTAAGTTGTTAATCTAGTTTTAAGACAAGTGGCACATATGATGATTGATGGGCCCATTATCTTACATTCTAGTCTTACTTATGACTCATGACAATAATAATAATTTTAGAATTATGTTATTTATAACCCCTAAGGATATGTATAAGACATTATTATATTTCCTAAAATAGGAGTCACGATACGTGCAGCAGACTGCTGCACGACACTGTTCATCAATTTTTTTTTTAATCATAATGTGATTTTGTCATATCTCGATTCATTTTAACATATCCTTGGTTCACTTTCACCTATCTTAGTGTTATTTTATCATATCCTTGTGATTTGCAAAAACAATAGTGTGATTTTGTCATATCCTAGATTCATTTTAGCATATCTTTAGTTCATTTTCACAAATCTTAGTGTGATTTGTCATATCCTTGATTCATTTAAGCATATCCGTGTGATTTGCAAAAAAAAAAAAACTCATAGTGTGATTTACAAAAAAAAAACAAAAAAAATCTAACAGCAAGCTGTCACGTGGGACCCATCCGAAAAAAGACGAAAATACCCCTTGCTGCATTTATCATTTCTCCCTAAAATAGTAAAAAGTTATGAATTCATGACAAAATCACACTTAAATTGATGTAATTAATGCTTGATTTTATCAAAAATTACCATTTTAGCTTTTTATTTATAACTCTTAGGGCTATGTATAACATTTTCCATAATTTTATTATGGATCAACTTTTCATTGCATAATGAAGAAAACTAAATACTGTAGAATGTGCTTAGTGAAGAATAATATACGGAGTATATGTCACACTGTCGCACTCACAGACGCACCATAGCGTTGCGGCTTATGAGACTCAGACTCGGATACATCGGTGGACGGTGGACGGTGGGTGTGTGCTTAGTGAAGAATGCATCAGTCGCACTGTCGCATACTCACACACGCAACATATATAGCGTTGCAGCGTATGAAGATTCAGACTCGGATACATGGGAGTGTGTTTTAGTAATTAGTATCCATGATTTTGAGATGAAATTAAATTTAGAGCCGGAGCAGCATAGTTTGTAACATCAGTTTGCAGATTAAGCAGTTGCAGAATGCAAGCKAGCAAAAACAATGCAGATCATTGAGGAGAGAATGATGCAAAGGCACTGACCGCACTGTAACCTCTCTAATCCTTCATTCTTTCCTGCAAGTGCTATTCAGAATGCAAGCGAGCGAAACAATTCAGATAATTAAATAGTAGCCAGTAGTTGCCGTTGGTGAAATTGCATTCGGTGTGCCACAAAAGAGCCACAAACGATGAAAAAATGAGGCTTTCAGCAGGTGTTTAACACCAAAACACCCAAGCCAGAATTAGGCGAGTAAGCAGGACCAAAGAATCATAGCTCGCCAGATTTTTGCAAAACAGACCTATTGGCCAAATGAAGTAACCCAGATCATCACTGAGCAAAGTCACAGACCTATTGGCCAAATGAAGTAATCCACAACTTCTAATAACTTCAGGCCAGAGCACAAATTGCATAGTTCAGGCAGTGGACTTGAAACGGCTCTCATCAAGTATGTATCRCTTATGCTGTATAGGTTAAGAAAGAGGCTGAATAAGACCTATCATATTTTGCACTAGACTGCTATTCCGTGGACCAAGTCTGAGCCAGTTGTCCGAATTAGGGGAGAATGACCCCTTGAAGCAAAACGGCTTGGCCGGGTAGCACAGCATGACAGCACAAAGGTCAAAGGTACAACCTTAATTTTCAGCACTCGTTACAGACAACAATATTGTACAACCTCAGACGCACAGTCACACACTCAGTGAAAAGGAAGATCGTATCATGAGAAAATCCATACTTTCAAAATTCAATTAAATTAATTTTAAAACACTTAATCTAGTGAAAATATGAGACAATGAGATTTTTCTCTCCTCCTCACCCTTCTAACCCTCACCAATCTAAAGTTACATGAAAGCCTCATCCAAAGACGAAAACCACAAGGCACAAAAAGAAGAATCAAAACAAAGGGCTAATACATATACATCTATTGGAAAAACAAGAATGCACCAATCAATACACATCATGACATCACCAGAGATTAATGAACAAGAACAAAACAAATCAGTTACTTGATTTCAACCTGATAATCTTCATTTTCTGGCTTCTCATCTTCCGTCAACTGAAGTAAAGGACTCAGCAAACCCAAAAGGCCGAGCAACCATGCTAGTTTGAGTGTTGTCAACAAAGGAAGACGACGAAGATTCTGCCTGACTTGTACCTTCAGACGCCTTCCATCTTTTTAAAGCTTGTGGTAATGACATATCAAGATCAATGCCATAACAATCATCAAAGTTGGCTTCTGATGGTTTCCAAACCTCCACTAAAGAAGATAAGACATTGACAATATGGCCCATGTCTGGCCTTTGATATGGCTCCCTTGCGCAACAATGGCCAGCCAGCTCAGCTACAGTGCTGATGCTGGCAAGGGTTTCCTCATCAAGGTCGATGGTGGGGTCAATGGCTTTGCGGAAAGTCTCCTTGTTGACGTGCATTCGCTTAAACCATGTCACAAGGTGCATGCTTTCCTCGGGTTGGGTCTCATCTAAGGCTTTCCTTCCGGTGAGCAACTCCATTAAGACTACTCCAAAGCTGAAGACGTCAATTTTTGTGGTAACTCGTCCAGTTACTGTTGCAAATTCCAATCAGTAGGAGGGTGGTCAATTCAATGCAAACTTGAAAAAATCCAACAAGACACGAGCTTATAAAATATACTTTCTCATTTTCTTTTTAATTGCAACAATTACATAAATGGAAATTTTAAAATTAATTGCAACAAATGTTTTCTTCCCTTTTTTGCAAGTCACTTGTTCACATCTCCCTCTTCATCACATGCCCCGCTTTTTTACSTATCCATTTTCCTTTCACAATAAAATTTTGCCAAGGAGTCTTTATTTTCAGGCAAATGGTAAAACCAACTAAGACATGACTTAGCGATCACCGCATTAGTGACTTAGCAGTGATTTATCAAAGTTCAATGATATAAGTATTAAAGATTTTTACATAGCATTTCGCAGAGGTATTGGCAAAATGTAATTGATTAAAAGAGTCTATTATTAAACMATATTTTAAACATGTCAAGAAAATTTGCTCTGTTCTTGTTTTTGGTATTGTTGTGACTTCTGAATTAGCAGTCATGTACTCATGTTCTATCGCTTACATTATATTGGCTAGCTTTTCTACATGATTTCTGGATGATCCAGACAGGCAGACAATAACCTCTTGGTTTGGCATGGATAAGGGGAGCTTACCAAGTATGGTACGTAGTCACTGCAAAGCATCCATTCTTTTTTATCTACCTACAGGTCTAACTTATTTTAATCCATCGAGATCAGTTCCAGGATCATATTGCATTGTACTTCGTACCAATGCATGATRTAAACTTCAGAAACAACATGAAACAAAGGGGCTTCAAATGCACAGTAGTGTAGCAAGATAATTTGGTAGCAGCTATGGCCTATGAGCCATACATATTAACAGGACAAAGCATTGTTTCATAGATTAATCTCTTTCAGGGCTTTTGTTACTAAGAGTTGATATACTGTTCTACGTATAAACTCGTAAGTGCAATCATGTCAAAGTTTATATGATGGTGAGATGGTCCACAATATGGAACCAATTTGAATGGAAAAAAAAAAGAAAGAAAAAGAAGAAGGTACCTGCATATTCAGGTGCCAAGTATCCAAAGGTTCCAGCAATCCTAGTTTCAATTGAGGCCTTTCCTTCGGGAGCCAAACGTACAAGACCGAAATCAGCAACTTTTGCTCTCATATCATCCCCAAGAAGGATATTAGAAGGCTTCAAGTCTCTGTGGATAAAACTTTGATGAGCCAAAGTATGGAGATACTCGACACCTCTGGCCACATCCAAAGCAATGCTCAATCTCCTGGTCCATTCAAGAGGCTTTAACCCCTCCTCTGCCCAGTGGAAGATATGCCTAGTCAATGTTCCTTGAGGCATGTACTCGTATACTAGAAGCTTCTCATTGCCATCTAAACAATATCCAAGAAGTGCGACCAAATGCCTATGGCGGACCTTGGTCAAAACCGCAATTTCAGCTTTGAACTCGGTTTCCCCTTTCCCAGCGATCACCCCAGACTCCATTCTCTTCACAGCAATTTTTGTCCCGTCATGCAATTCCCCTTTATATACAGTTCCAAATCCACCTCGTCCAAGAATATTATCCTCACTGAAATTGTTAGTCACATTCCTTAGGACTTGAATGGATATAACCATGTTCCCTGCATCAGCCATTTGGATGCTACCTGTCTCACTGAATGGAATTGTGTGGCTCTCGCTAACTGCTCCTACACTAACACTTGAACCAGCAACTGTAACTTTAACGTTGTCATTGTCAGATGCTGAGTGGCGAGGATGAACTACCATTGCATTTGGACTTTGTACCCTACTAAACTTGTTTTGCCTTCTTTTGTAGAAACAAAATCCTAAGGCACCACATAGAAGCAAAAAGAGAACAGCTCCAACAACACATATAGCTACAATCACACCAGTAGAAAGTTTAGATTTACTACCAGTACCAGAATTACCATCCTCACCCTGATCTGTGCCCGAGGGCAAAGATGCACCGCGACCACGTTTGACCTCGCTCTCATCCTTCCCAATGTCTGGATTTCCCTGAGTATGTAAAAGCAGGTTCTTCTTAAAAGATGGAACTTTGCCATAAAGTTGATTGTTTGACACGTCTACTTCAGTAAGAGAGGGCAAAGTAGTAAGCTCTTGCGGGATAACACCAGTGAGATTATTATTCGAAAGAATGAGCCTTTGTAGYGATTTAAGGGATGCAAAGTCAGGAGAAATAGTTCCATTAAGATCCATTTTCTCCAAATTAACAGTGGTAACGTTACCACTGCTGCAAGTGATACCTATCCAAGCATCACAAGGGTCATTTCCCTTCCAGGATTGAGCAAGTCTTGATGGATATTCCATGGATTTCGCAACAGAAATCAAAGTATTCACTTGCGGACTGCAATCACCAGGTGTTGGCAAGCAAAAACTGTTAGTATTCTCAGTAGAATCGACAGCAACCGAGCTCTTAAACACCGGAGTCGGGCCTTGAAGCAAGTTGTTGGTCAAGTTCACAACAGTCAAAGACTCCGAGTTCATCAAAGAAGGGGGTACAACTCCAGTAAACCTGTTATCTCTAAGGCTCAAAACCTGAAGATCCTTTAACCCTGAAAAATCAGGCAATGGACCAGTAAAAGCATTTGTATGCAACCAAACTTCCTTCAATGAAGTCATATTCTGAATCACATCAATCCTTCCACCAAGTTTCCCCTCACTTTTCTGCCCATTTACCCACAATGACTGAATTTGAAACCCATCAAAACTACTAGGCAACTCTCCTTCCAAACTATTGAAGCTCAAACGCAAGTTAACCATACCCGGAAACGAATCCGGCCCGAAAAAATCAGGTATTTTACCAATAATATTAGCAGAAGTAGCAGAAAAATTCTGAAGAGTTGAAGCACTTTTTAAAGATTCAGGTATTTCCCAACCCTTAAAGGGATTATTATCAAGATCAATAGACTGAAGTGAAGTTAACCCATCAAAAAAATCACTAGGAATTGAGCTAAAATTATTGTTACTAATCATTACAACTTGCAATGAGCTCAAACCATTTAAGCTAGGAAATGGACCTGAAAGTTTATTCCATTGAAGTTCCAACCTTTCAAGAGAAGTGAGTGAAGAAAGGTTATCAGGAAGAGTACCTTCAAGGTTCTGGTGCCCAATTTGAATCCGGGTAACCCGTTTGTCCTGAGAACAACCAACATGGGTCCATTTGCATGGATCTGGGTCGGTCCATCCAAGAGATTTGGGCGGGTTCAAGTTCTTCCTCAAAGCTAACATAACTGAAGCATCATCTTCAGTTGAACTTGCATTAGAAACTGCAATATTCCAGGAAAATGAACACAACCCAAGTGATAAAATCAGCAAAAATAACTGCCCAACATGGTTTTTTTTCTTCATCTTGTACCTACTTCCTAAAGTTGGAAGCTTTCTTCACAGATGATAAATGAACAAAACACCCAACAAAATAATTTCAAAAAAAAGGAAGTTTTTTGGAAATGTAAAGCAGGCTTTTTATGTTAGGAATGTGAGTAAAGTTTGAAAGAAAGAGCACATGAATGTAACAATGAATGAATATTGTCTGTCACAGAACTGGAAAGCTCAAACTCTAAAAACAAAGCAGAGTTTTTTGATTCAGTGATTCCTCATTTTTTTTGCTTTTTTTAAATTTTTTTAAAATTAATTAATTAATTAATATTATTAAATAAATTATTTTTGCTCTAGCATAGTATAGTCTGGAAGTATTGGTTGTTTGGATTGTAATGAATTAAAGAATATGGAGATTTGTGCTGATCTCAAGCCTTAGCAGCTCCACAAGAGGTGAACAGGTAAGGGTGCACATGGTTTACAAGGAGTTTTGGTCCTAAAATTATTGGCAACTTTGGCCTACACATACTAACCAATCAATTTGGATAAGAGAAATATACTTTCATTAGCTTCCCTCCAAACTTTCAACACAAATGTTTTGGTATTGAAACAATTGACAAAAGTTCGTGAATATAGCTTTAATTCTGAAAATATAGTGAAAAAAACAAATATCACAATGAAGGATAATTGCGGGGATGATTCTCGCTTTCGCATGATTGTGTTTTATCTAAATGTAAAGACGAAAAAAAAATATGAAGTTATATTAAATTTTATTTTGACAAGTGTTTTAGGATACATACAAAAACTAAAAAGTATTTAACTAAAAAAAACACTCTAACAGAAGTGGCTATTCTTTTGGGATAAATATGAATCAATATGACATAATTAAAAACTACTTGATATTATTAGGCAAATTTGTAAGGATAGTTGATATTTGYCTGCCCATATTCCATGATCAAAACTATAAATTAAAATGCTCAAATAAATTTGTTACCCTGTCATGTGGCCGTATTCACTTATCAGTTATCATATGACAAGGTGTCATTCATAAGTCATTTCTTTCTAAGGAGCCGGAGAAATAAAATCAATTGTTTTTGTCATTGCTTGAACCACGAAATCATAAATTCAAGAGGTTTTAATCRGRTGGTGTTAAAGRCACACTCTTTTGARTGGTGTGYRGAGTGTGTCTTTAACATTCTTGTGAGAGATGTGGTGTGTGCCTTTATCAAGTCYCATTTTTATCAATTAATCGTTTACTATTATTGYGAATACGTCAATGTCTRTATAATTAATATTGACGTCGACAAAAATTTCGACATAAAAACATTGATGATAAKGACTGGAGTCTCACTCTCAACATGCTGGATTGAAAGTTTGAACACATAGAGCCGTGTAAGAGTTTCTTGCACCTCACTTCAGCCACTTTGTTTACATTTCCAACTCTCATTCCAGCTGCTAAAACAAGTCAAATGTGTCAAACTAAGCTCTATTAAACTTGTGAAAACAGCTATATCTAATTAAACACTTTCTTTTCCAAAAGACAAAATTAAAACAAAAAAAAAAGGGGAGCATATAATATAAATAGAAGTGTCATTTTCTTGTTTATTTACACCTATGTTTCCTTAATAAAGCAATAATGACATGATTTTCAGATAGTTTTCAGTTGCATTTACACCTCTAATTGTGCAAGATCTTCATTGTTTAAGGCTTATCCAGAACATAGTCTACTCATCGCCCAACAACTGCATGTGCTTCTCTATGATTGAGCTGTCTTTGATTCCATTCTCGAGTTTGTTATTATATACACTAGTACACTACTTTGCAACTGCTWGTTCACCAACTTTTTTTTCTCAATTGCATATTATTCACCTAATGATCTTAATTTGTACTTTAAGGTAGCATTATTTTAGTTGCTCAACGAAGCTGATGTGAAAGCCGCCAGGTACRGGTACTCTGTCGCAACTTGCGAAAATTTTGTTAACTAAAATAAACTCAGCTGAAATGAACAAGGCCTACATTATTGAGGATGCGATAATTAGACATGATCCCTATAGATATTTCTCGATATTGGTACATTTGTGTTGTGTTTGCCTCATAGTGTGCATACAAGAGCACGGATACAAAGATACTAAATTTCCATTCGAAAGATGGTGGATAAACCAAAATTGCAACTTAAGCCTTCCAGTTTATGCATCTCGGTCATAATAGGGAGCCTTCAAATTCCGCTGCTGCAGTTGTGTTAGAGGGAGCTGAAGAAGAGAACTAAGAATTCAAGGGGCGTTTATGGAGGAACCGAGACATAAGTCTTCAAATCATCTCCCACAATAAAAATTATTGTCTAAGAAACGTCTCATTGATATCTAACCCCGTCGCCAGTCACAACCTCACCAATGCGATACATTGGAGTTGCTTCATTTAAATCGCCAAAATACTTTGGGGCTGTGTCAGCACTTACCACGAGCACCATCCCAATACCCATATTGAAAGTTCGCCTCATCTCATTGTCATCTATTCTCCCCACCTACCATCAAGATAAGTACGTTTGATAAGAGCATGCAAAACATTCCAGTTATGTGCAGTAATCACAGTAATAATCATTTAAATTCACCAAAATATAGATAAATTCAAGAAAGCATTGTAAAAGATAAGAGGGAGATTAAAATATGAACAAGTGTCATTTTTATCTTTTCACCTCTTGAAGCCATTTGAACACTGGAAGAACAGGCCAAGAGTCTGTATTGATGACCGCGCCGAGACCCTCAGGGAAAACTCTAGGTATATTATCAGTGAACCCACCACCTGTAATGTGGGCTATACCTTTAACTCCTCCTTTGCTGATCAAATCAAGCACCTTCACAGCCGAAGAAACATGTAAACAAAACAATCGGCCAGCATTCACTAATCAAGTCCCGATGAATACACTGGCAGTCTGACCGCTTGAAAGATGGGAAATAAAATTACCTGCTTAACATATATGACTGTTGGGGCCATCAAGGCTTCAGCCAAAGTGGTTGTTTCACCCGGAATTTTGTCTGTCAAAGAGCAATTGCTTTGCTCCAAAACCCTATAATACGTGTATATTTGTCAACATGCAAATCAATTCCTATCATCTGATTACTTGATTAGGATCAAATGCACTCATGAGTCATGGCATGTAGCTCACCATAAGTCATAATAGCAATTATAAAGTTACGTCGTTACGATAAGCACAAATATAACTTACCTTCTCACAAGAGAAAATCCATTGGAATGGACTCCACTGGATGGAAGACCAATGAGTACATCTCCGGCTACAATATTATTCCCATTAATAACAGAGTCCTTTTTCACACTGCCTACAGCAAATCCACTGAGGTCATACTCGCCATCTGCATAAAACCCAGGCATCTCCGCGGTCTGCAAGTCAAAGGTTTGCTAGTCAACTAGTAGTCATTTGAGGCCCTGGGATTATTAAGGAACTGGAGTGGAAAATTCCATTCCACAAATTGAACAAGCATTGCAGAAATGATGATAGACATGAGCCCATGACACAAAGAAATGTTTTGTTCTGGGAACAATAAATAGTGATACCAATAGTTAAGTTAGGGTAATCCTTCACAGCCTATTTTYACAAATCCAAGAATGCAACTCCACATTTAGATAATTCTTAATTAATTAAATTTTTTTTTTAAAAAAAAAAACCTTACGTCCTTTGTAAACTGCAAAAGCAACAGCACAACTGCCACAGCATAGAACTTAATCCCATTAAAGAGGGCCACTACCCCCACTCTATAGTCTATGATTTTCAGCTAGTTGAATGTAGTAATTTAAAGTTGTAACAAATTCAATCTTGCAAAGCTCTAGTTTTGATTATAAACCAACCTTCTTTAACACTTGCACTCAAGGCTCGATCATACAATAACACAAGACAAGACAGACAGACATTTATAAAGAAGCAGCAACCAAAATCAAAAAGCATATAAAGATAATGGATCCAAAACTTCTGAAAATACCTCTCCTCCTAGGAGAGTACAATCAGATTGCTGGCAACCATCAACAATTCCTTTGATGACCTGAATTGAAGGAAAAAAAATTAAAAAATTGTTTATGTTCTATTCCATCTGCAGAAAAACAGTAAATAGAAAACTTAGCTATTTGCATCATATTTATCTGATAAGAAAATAAAAGATTATTCTGTGGCTAAGAGAAGAAGAGATATGACGCAAATATACCCTTTCAGCAAGATCAACATCAAGGCGACTTGTGGCAAAATAATCTAAGAAAAACATGGGTTTTGCGCCAGAGGTAATAATGTCGTTCACACTCATGGCAACCTGGAGAAAAAAAAATGAGTAAGAAGCCAAGTGTAAACAAGACATAGATTACCAAAGATCACAATGAAACGTTACCAAGTCAATTCCTATAGTCTCATGAATTCCAGTTTCAAATGCAAGCTTTAATTTCGTACCAACACCATCTGTACCAGCAACGAGATACGAATCCCCTGCACAAAAATGAAAACAATATAAAGATTTATTGCTTGAAAGGAGTTGAAACCAAATAGCTAAAACGAAAAGAACACATATAAGACACCAAAGACACAACATGTATTCCCTCTTGAATACAAACTTCAGCTTTAAAAGGCCAATCCATCTAGAGAGATTCCCGCTCTCCAATCTTATCCCAAAAAACAGAGGTTTCTAAATTATAGAGGTTACTAAATTACATAAAATCCTTATAACAAACCCTGTTGGCTAATCATAGGGAACAAAAAGACCATGAGAGGTGCTAAATTTTTTAACTTTAATATATAAAAGCAAAAATATAGAGATGCCTTATTTAAGAGCCATTGGTCTTCTATACCTAGTACTCACAGGAAGCATATTTGATTCGCAAAAACTAAAAATCTAAAGGAGTCACAAAGTCTTTACACTCAAAACAACAGAGCAAGTTCGTAACAATAACGCCATTTATTTGATCTCTACTTCTCAAGGAGAAATGTTCGTCAACTATGTCATCTCATAGTGCATTGACCTTTGAGAAAACTATTTTTGTTAACAAAGATATACAATATTAGTTCCTTGAAAATAAGATGCAGCCAAGTCCAAGTGAATAAGTAGCAGCAGATAAAATATATAAACAAACAAAAAAAGATACGAGTTAAGAAAGCTAATAGACAGGGCTTAGTATGAATCTTTAATGCCTGTGAACGAAAATCTGCTTGTATCAAATGAATTACACAACAGTGAAGCTTGCAAGTACACAAAACCAGAAAGCAAAATATACACCACATCTTCACGCTAATATTGAATATATCATCTTGCTTCCGTCTAAGGCACAACAATGCATTGTCAATTCATCACTGATAAAGTTTTATCAACACTAGATACAAGTAAATCCCCAATTCAGCATAATTGCATATTACAATTCACAAATTCTCATTATACTCTCCCTCTGTTCCTTAAAGAAGTTAAGGGTCACTATTCATATGCTTCCGAATGCACGTTTTGTATGTTCATATTCTTAGTTGTATATTTGTAAAAATTATAACGATTGAATATTAATAATGTATATCAACTCGAATCAAACAAGAACTCACATGACTTATAAAATGATAGTTATTTACAAGATTCTCTTCACTGTGAATAGTCAAATAAACGCATATGATAGGAACTTTAAGGAATGGAGGGAGTAATTTGATGTTGTGAGGTAGTATATGATAATGTATAAATTTGATTACTAAGGAAGTAGAAATTTTTCATCACAAAACACTAAATCAGATAACTAACATCAAAATAACAATATAAAAGGTACTCTACTATGTTCCTTCACTTTTAACTAATTCACGACACATTCAATTCCATTAATCAAGAAAGCAAACTATGATATATTATTACCAAAGGGATAAAGTCCTCCAAATCCACCAATTCCGGGTGCCATTTTAGCAATTCTCTTAACGAGCTCAGTCCCAGCATCTATATCAACCCCAGCATCCTTGTATGTAAGCCCATCATTGCCATCTTTCGACACCGAAAAGACCCGCCTTTTTCCAACACCCCTCTTCAATTGCAMCTCTTTAGAATCCAACGAGGATGAATACAGCTTCGTGTGTGTAATTTCTGATGYGGGCAKCAATTTGCAGCATACATTAGAGCTCCTAGCATCGGAAACTCGAGAAAACTGCTCCGATGAACAGGGAATAATTGGGCTGCATCGTGGCTTGACATTAACGCTAGTATTCATTGCTGCAAATACAATCACAAACTTCAAAAATTAATTTGATTCTGATGAAACATGCAAGGAAATAATAAACATGAATTAACATGTAAGTAAAAAAAATCGATAGCAACTTACCGAAGTGTGACAGTAAGAACTAAGGAGCAGCGCAACACCAGAGAGATGACGCCGTCCGTCGAGTGAATGGGGCCACGCCGATCAGAAGAGGAGAGGAGAGAGAAAGGGGTTTGGATTGTGAATTGTGATTTTTTAGGTTTACAGTATTAGATTATGTAATTGGGTTTGTTATTGTTTGGGCCCAAAAGGTAAACATATCCAAAAAAAAGAGTATTTTCTCGATAGGTCTATGACCATGGTCCCGAACAAATGTTCATTTCCGAAAATAGAAATGTTTATTTTCGAAAATATAAGTGTTCATTTTCAAATATGAACATTTACGTTTGAAAATGAACATTTTACATGTTGAGATGAACATTTCTAATTTCGGAAATGAAAATTTGCCCGGAACCATGATGAGGACCATAGTCGCGGGACCATAATAGAATTTGCGTTATTTTTCTCTAAATGTGTTACAGTATATGGCCCAAACTTGACCCGTTTATTTAGCGGGTTGTATCGTGTCGTGCTATTAAGTTAAACGGGTTTGAAAATTCACTCAAATCCACTAGAGTCGGGCCGGGCTCGCGGTTTAACAGCTCCACTACCAACCAATCTAAGGGTCCAAAGTAAAGTAATCTTCTTATTCTACTCCCTTAGTTTACTTTTGTTTATCATGTTGTCTTAAATGGAATTCCTAAATGTTTGTCTTGTTTAAGAATCTTATTATATTAATTCATTCTTTAATTAAAAATTCATTTTTCTTAATTCTCTCCTTGATTCCAAACAAGACAATCAAACTAAAAGGGGACAGAGGGAGTAATATATTTCACCAATGAAATTTCACTTTTTAAAAATTGACTAGTGTTTTGGCTCAAGCGATAGAATTGGTTTATCGATGTTATCCCGAACAATAAATATAATCAATGATATGTTTCATAAATAATTGTTTTTTTAAAAGTATTTTTTTTTGTAATTTTTGTTCAAAATACAATCGGTCAAAAATTTTAACATAAAAATAGTACTCGTCGCTGTAACAAAAAAAAATAAGTGGAAAGAAAATACATCACATTTAAATTCGTTGAATATGATCGTAAGACTTAATTATAATTTATTTTATATGATAACTAATAAAATTAGTGTGAATTAGTGGTTAAACCTTAGTCTTTCATCAATAGGTTCAAGACCAACATGGAACCCACATAGCGGGTTTTCATCTAAAGGTCGGTTCAAGACCTATATAGAGCCCACATGACGTGTTTATGTTATGTGACACTCCTTTTATATATCTCTACTATATAAACCAAGGGGAGCAATGGTATCACCCATTGGAGATTACAAAAATGTCCTTTAATAACATACAAAATAGATTCAATTAACACAACCATTGAAAGCATAATTCTAATAAATTTCCAAACAAGACAAAATATGTATAATTCAAAAACGTTGCCAAAAAAGGAGAATCAATTTTCCTCCAAAAAAAAAAGAGAGTCAATTATAAAGAAAACAAAGCATAATATGCTCAAATTAAACAATTAGAAAAAGGAAGTTTTTCTTAACTGAAAAGGTAACAATAAAAGAAAAGGATTATTCAATTGAACAAAAACATTTCAATTCAAAATAGTTTTTTCACAAGACAAAAAATTACAAACAAAATAAAAGAAGTTCTTCATTGTTTCTTCTTGCTTGAACTTTTTCTAATAATGCGAAAATTTCCCAAAGTTCATTAGGTACGTCGTTGTATATGTTAGTGAATTCCAAATTGTTCCAATTAATTTGTGAATAAAAAAACAAAATTGTAATTTTTAAATTTTACTCTCAAATTAAAATCAAAAAGGTAGATGCATAATTTTATTTAGTTTATAAATTTTACTCTCAAATTAAAATAAAAAAGGAAGATGCATAATTTTATTTAATTTTTAAATTTGACTCCCAAATTAAATTCCAAATTGTTCCACTTGTGCGATGCACAGTTTTATTAAATTTACTAGATTAATCTTCGTGCGATGCAAAATCAAAACCTATTTTTTTTATCGTAATGCATCACATATATTTTCTAAATAGTTTTAATAATGAGAAATATTTTTTAAAAATTAATCGTCAAATTTTGAAGGTCTTCCATAATCTTACATTTCCGACTTAAATAATTTTTTTTGAATAATTATAATAATTATTTTTTATATTAAACTTAATCTAATGTTTTAAATAAATACAAGATCATAATTAAATTTAAATATTTAATCTATATACCTAATTTTTATCTTGATAAATATAATTGTTATATTTCATTCTTTGTTTTATGATTTAATTTAATATAGATTTAGTATAATACGTAAAAAAAAATATGTTTTATATTATTTATAATGTTATCAAATGCATGAAATCATCACTTGTATATGTACATTGTAAGTATACTTGAATTTCTTTAAATAACTTGTATGATTTTGTTGGTAGAAATAATTTGTAAGTTTTTTATGAGAAAATAATTTTGTATTTTGATCATTAGAAATTAAATTTTGTTGTTTTTTATGTATTAAAACAAGTGTTAACCCGAAACATTGTCCGGGCCAAAATACTACTTAATTTGATTCTCGGTTGTTTTGTAGTTGTGGGCAGGTCTTAAAGTCACCTAAGATTTGAGTAAGTTTCTTGGTTCCATGTTTTTTGGTTCAGAATGGGGATATCTACATTTGCATAACATCTAAGTCTCCTAAAACTATATGTCTATATTCAGTTTATAGAGAGTATTATTTATGTGGAAGTGCTGAATAGAGTCAATACAAGTTAAAATTTTGTGCCTTTGAATCTACATACACAAGACATTAAGTAAATATGAGCATTGATGAAATGTTTTCTATGTCAGTCGTTGTTTTCTATGCCAGTTGTAGAGAAAGGTTCTTTGGAGCATTGATATGTAAATCTGACTCTTTTTTCTCAATAATCATGTATTTCCTTAAGTAAATATTGTCATTATCGTTACCTTTGGATGTTGTTGCTCGTTCTATCTCTATCAAGCTACATTATCTGAGTGAGTAAACTTGTGTTAGCTTGCGTTAGCTTTGTTGATGGAAATTTTTAGGTCAATATGTAATAGATTGTTGTGAAGTGAGAAATGTAGTTGTAAGTGAAAGTTTAAAATTGATAATTTGTAAACTCTTATGCTTTATGTTTTCAAGTTTTGACTTTTTCCATATACCATTTTGGGAAAAATGTCATGATCTGTACTGTTCATTGCATTATGTTAACAAGTATTGATCGAGGCGATTTGGCTGATGGTGGAAGTGGTTATTTATTTTACTCAAACTGTGAATGGCATGAAGGTAGGTGGAAATTTGTTGTGACTTGTAATTTTTATTTTATTTTATTGTGTTTCCTTGTTATTATACCTTAACCAGGTAATTTCCTTGAATATTTGGTTGTGTAGAAATTCAAACCCGAAATCATGATTAAATGTTTAACGTCAGATTTTAGGGGAGACTTGATGATAAATTAAAGGAATCCATGGTTGATCTTCGGGCAATTGATGTTGATATTCTATTTTTTGCAGCCAACGCCATTGCACCTCACAGTTAAAGAGTATGTTACTCCTGAGAAATTCGCTTTTGGGAAGGAGTATGGAGAATCTATAGGTATCCTTTACGTTGCCAGTGGACCACTTGTAAGCATACCTTTCTTAGTGTAGTACCCTTGTTGTGTTGTCTTTGACCGATGAATTTGATTTTGCTTTCCTCTTTTGTAGGTATGTTCGTCATACCGAGCTGGTGAACTCTATGTGCAAAGCATGTCAAAAGACAAAGAAAAAAGAAAACCTTGAGCTCATTGTTATACTTCATAGTTCACACATAAAGTTAGGAACCATAGACTGATAGGTTTTCTCTTCGATGTGATACCACTATAGTTGAAAATCATTGTATTCGTTTTATGGATTGATAGTATTCATTTGTTCTTTTCTATTCTATAATGTCAAAGTGACATGATTTATCTGGCTATGATGCATTTCTTATAGAGATTTCTTATTGAAAACATCAAATTTACTCGTGTGACACAAGATTGCTTTTGTTCTAATTTTGACATATTTGATAGCTGACAAGTGCCTCAAACTTATTATTGTCATTTAAATTTGTACTCAATGTCGTGTATATTTGGTAGCAGTTTACCAATTGAATCTTCAGTGCTAACGGTCTCGCCTTCACTCACTAGTGTATAATTGTTTGACAAGTTGCACTATTTTAGCTCGGTGATTTCATCTCTCATTATTTTTACACCTTACTAGCCGTTGCACCGCGCGCGATGCGCGCGGTGCCCCGGACGGTATACATATTGAAAGTTTACAATTAGGAAAATTCGATAATGCTCAAGATTATGTTGTATAATAATAATAGAGAATGTCTACATAATTTTTTTTCAAGGAAAATGAGTAATATAAACTCGCCTTAAATCATAAGATCTAAGGAGTAAAGTCACAGGTACAACATGAACCTTACACAAAGGAAAAGCAACCTACAACTAACACATCCGAACTAAAAGCTGAGTTCGAAGGGTCTACATAGCCCCGAAAAACCAAAAGGCTCATACAACATTTGCAAAACATTATGATCCAACCACATCTGTGGATAACAGCTAGCCCTAAGCATCCTTATTAGGCATGCTTTCATCACAGAGAGTTTTCACTATAGTAGGCAAACCTTGGAAGAGGTAATTCTGCTCTTTCATGGTTACCCCAAAGGTTGTAGCTCATTAGGTGGACATCCTTCAGAATCGGGTTAAGCTTGTGGTGGCTAAATTCCTCATCTTAAGTCTCCCCTCCCATGGAGGAAGCCAAATTACAGTTGTAGGGGCTCCAAAATTAATAACCTCTTTCCTTTTTTTGCTAACCTGAAAAAGATTATTAGTAGCAAACCAATCATTTAGCACTTTGTTCTTAAGATGATTAAGGTGAAAAGAGCAAGATTAAAAACAATATGATTTCTTTCAAACCAAAGAAACCATATGACGACACCAAATAAACATTTTCCGCATCTTCTTTGTTTGAGATTAAAATTGAGCCAATCTATCCACAACATAGAAAAGAAAATATTAGTGTCCCAATTAATCTCAATCAACTTACTCTGAAAGATATTATCCCAAATTAGGGATAGCCAAAATAGTATCAACTGGGAGAATATTTTCTTGAAAAAATTGTAAACAACAAAAGTTGATCCTTCTTATTAAGCATTGACTGTAACAATTTAACAATCAATAAATCCTAAGATGAAATCAAACTTTTTCAACCCAAATTCAACTACTTTTACACAAATTAAACTCTACTTCAACTTTTCGGACCAAAATCATTACTATTTCAACATAGACAGCCCTAATACAAGAAGACTTTCTAATTAGAGGCTTGGCGGCAAATATAAGAATGAGATATAGGACAGTGAACTTACAAACTAATTCATAAAAAGAGCAATAGTAATTCGTTAACTCAACTTTGAAATCTCAAAGTGATCCATCACCATATAAAGCACTCAGTGAAGTAGCTTACATTATAAAAAGACAAGGGCTAGAGTAGCTTACAGAATCCCACAAATGCAAGGAAAAGCATGATGGCAGCAACAATGATGAGGTCGAGCCTACTGCAAGCAGCAACTATGTGTTAAACTTAAATGAAAGCTCACACATGCAATTCCACAACGAAAACAACAGGTTTTCAGAACTTACACAGAATCCAGAACATATTTTATGTCATCAGCAGTGTGTGTTGACTGATTATTTAGGTAACTCGAAGCAGCAGTACTGATTGTAACCTGCAGACTCACAAAATGAATCATGCTAAAACAATGATATTTGGAAGTGAAGTTAGCCTAATTGTGCAAAATCTTAATAACTTTTCATACTATACAAACCGAGGAAACATACCTTGAGAAAACATAATTTTCATCTTAATAACAGGTAGCATTGTTTGTATAAAGACAAATAAATTTATTTACAGAAAACATAGGCAATCCTATGGAGCATAGTAAAAATTATTACAAGCTATTAAGCTACATTACTTGGACTTTTGCTTTCATATAGTCATGTTAAACACAAAGCAATGAAATAAATGTTTGCCATTGCCCAACTTGGCTATTCAATACTATAAAGTTACATGATTTTGGTTAAAAATGAAGCATGGCTAAATATAAATGTCCACGTCAGGGCATTGAGTGTCCACATTCTGACACACTCAAAACCCGTGCCAGGTAATTTGTTTCAATCAACAATCAGACCGAATTACTTTAAGAGTGTAGTTTCAATGAATTACATAATTGTAAGTTTCGTTAAAGTAAAACAATAAATTGAACATTCCTAAGACCTAAACTGTAAAATTAAATTAAGAATAAAGATGGAAATTAATAGACCTAAAAAGGTGAACAAACTAATCCTGTGATTCATGTTCAGAGTGGGCTAGAGAAAGAGGAAGCCAAACCTGAACACACTTGCCAGTGCATTGATAAGACGAATAATGCTCCCTATATTTCTGCTTTTTTTCCTGGTAAACCTAGTTTAGGGGTAATCAAATCATTAGATGACCTGAATGTGACGAAAAGTAAAATGGTTAAAAAATTACAACTTGTACCTCTATTTTGGCACAAGTTGGCTCCCCATCTTGCTTAGTCTCTGAATGGGCCTTATCGGTATCCCTATCATTCTCTGAATACGAAGCTTGAGAATTCACATCAAGTAAACACCTCCCATGGAAACCAACTTCATCATTATCAACTCCTTCAACCTCACTTTGCAACAGACTCTAAAAGACCCTGACAGCACAAGATTAGCAAACAAACAACCAAATTTCCTGAAAATAAAAATTGTAGGAAAATCATAGTATTAAGACTTTCTTAAAATTCTACAAACAACAGAAAGAGAAATTTCCCTTGTTCCTTCCTCATTGTTCTAAGAGACAGTCACCAGCAAATATCATGTCTGTCCCACTCCCATCAAGGCAAAGATACGAAATTGGAAATAATAAGAACCATATTCTCACAAAATACGATATTAATCTCATCAGCAAACACAATTTCACCAAAAAAAAACAACTTCTACCTTCTACATTCTAAATCTAAAAACTCTACATCCCCTAACACCTGATGGTTTGAGGTATCGACGTTTGGTTTCATGAGCAAAATGTTAACATGAAGAGGAAAAAAGCACACTAATCAGCAAATCAACATTGCAAACCCAAACTTAATTAGATAAAAGGCAAGCATCATTTCAATATCCAAAACCCTAGTTCATTAAAAAATAAGATGAAAAGGAATCAACATACCATCCATGAAGGTGTTTGTGAAGGTTGATAGTCTACTCACGGCTAACAATCTCCTCCGAATGTACCCTGGAAAATCAATTGCCTTCCTGCAATAATCAAAACAGATAAAATTCCATTAATTTTGCAATTGCAACGGAGTAGATCAGACTCTGATTACATTAAATTTGACTCCAAATGTACCACAAAATGAATAATAAGATCCAAAAAACAGCAATCTTCCTGAAAAACATGGCGAAATTGACTCAAAATCAGACGAAATATTCGAGTTGAAAACGAATAAAAAAACGAGCACAGTTCAGGAAAAAAAATTGATCTAAAAAAAAGGAGTAAAAACCAACACAGAAAACGAAGAATCGAGCAAAATAGAATCAAAATCAAACGAAGAAGAAAGAACCAAATGCAATTTTAAATTTTTTGAGGAATTTACTCCATTGTACTAAACGACTGAGAGAATCGAATGATGCAAATCTCAATATACAACGACTCAAATGACAGAAAAAACCGAATTGAAAGAACTCGAGAAACCCTAACATYGAATCACATTCCAAAACCCTAATAAAACGTGAATCAAATTTGAAAATAATTCAAAAACCCTAATCTTAACATGAATCAGATTCAAAAACCCCAACAACTTGAAAACAGTTAATCACAACACAAATGTTCATCCTCTTACATAAAACGTTCACTCAATCCCATCTCCGAACCCCGACTCCAAGCTCGCAGAGCAAGAAAGAGGTAGAAGGGTGGCAGCCACTTTGCTCTCACCGTACCCCCTCACTTTGCAAGAATTAAACCGAAATTACAAGAATTGTTGAAGAAAATTCAAACTTCTATCAAATACCCGGAAATCAAACAAATTCAACACAACAAATCAATATGAAATCAATTCAATCAACAAACTCAAGAATTTCAATGACATGATAATAATGCGAAGGAAACCTAGATCACAAATTGTTCCCAATTTACCTAGCATCAATATTGGCTAAAAGCTCCACAAAAATCTTTTACTATATGAGGGTTATAATGGATAAAGTCTTTGTGCAATATCCTTGATAAAGCAACTCCAATTCTTAACAAGAGTTCTTAGTCTTCACTCCCAAATTATCAATCTCTAAAATGGTAATCGAAGGAAAAGAAACTATAAAGACTACACCCTAGAATGGACTTGGGGAATTGGGGATTAGTAAAGCATTAAGATCAATATTCTTTTGAGAAATTTTCTTAAAAAATTACTGTTGATAATACCATAAATATCATTTATCAAATGTTTTAATCCAACAACAATAAGAATATCTACATTGCTCTTTGACAAATTGTACACATGAACATACTCCATCAGGTTCTCAACCTATGAACAAGGCACAACCATTGACATCTCCTAGAAATAACAGTCATCTAATTTCATCTTAAACAATGATATTTTAAGCTAATTGTAGCCCCTTACTCCATAAAATTCTTGAAACCCAATTAATTTTAGTCACGAACTCACTACTAAAACCTTGAGCCAAACCCACATAAAAAAAGATCATCTATAAACCAAGATTTATCATGAATCTCCCATAATGTTCACCATAAAAAACAACCAATGCATCAAATTATGCATCAAGTTTACCAAATTTTAAAAGGAGTGGCATGTTTTCTCTCATATAACCCCAATTAACAAAATCCCACCTATCAAATACACTAAATAATTGACCACTCCAACCAGAATGTCCAAAACCACCACAATCTTGCATGCAAGGCATATGTATCATCAACAATCACCTACAAACACAAAGCAAAAAACACTAGTAGAAAAATCATCAAAAGCTGGGGTTTTTAACCCCAGCTTTTGAGCTTGCAGCTTTTGACAAAAGCTCCGGTTAAATTAACCCCAGCTTTTAACTTCACAAAAGCTGGGGTTTTTAGCTAAAAACCCCAGCTTTTGTGAAGTCAAAAGCTGGGGTTTTAGCTAAAAACCCCAGCTTTTGGCTGGTATATATCAAAAAAAATTTAGCCCATGTTTTGTCTCTCATCAATGAGAGACAAAACTTGGGCTAATTTTTTTTTATTATTATTTTCACATATACATATAAATATCAATTTCGATTAAAATTTGGTAAAAAATACAAATAAATGAGTATAAAATACACTCATTAAAAAAAMTTGTATATATATTGATGAGGTAAATGATTAGAATACAAGTACATTAAAAATTACATAAGAAATTTAATAATTAAATATCCAAATAAATCCATGGAGAAACATAACGATTTTCAAATCATCATCTTTGCCATCTTCAAGTCATCTTCATCTTGCCATCCTGAGAAAAAAATTGGATAAAAAAGAGAAGAAAAAACAAAGTAAATTAAAACCTCATATCAGAAAATGCAAACAACAAATAAAAAAATATCACCTCATTATTGGAATTAAGCAAGAAAACATAACATTCTTAACATTCATTTGATGGCAGATACAGGATTAGAAGGATTAGAAGCATACAGATTCTCCATCTCTTGGTCTAGATTAATCCCAATCCAAAAGCTGTTCAGACCTTCACACATGCTAATATAAGAAACTACCAAAGATAATAGGCAAAGGAAAAATATCATCCATAGTCCAGACATCATAGGACACTGCAAGTTATTCTACATATTATGAAGTTCAATTTGAGCATATGTGAATGGTTCCATGTATAGAACACAACTTTATTGCAAACATATCTTTCAGACCAACTACTAGATTGCAATAAAAAGAGTGAAATAAAATGCCACAAAAGCCAGAACAAATGATAAACCAGTTACATAGCAACCTGATCATTATTTCAGGTTACAAAACTTCAGCACATATACTTTTAGATAGCCCCTATCCATCGCACCCCACCCACAATATAGACTCGGAATCATCTGCAACTTTATTTGTTACTTGGCCTAGCTACTTATGTAATGAATTGAAGGAATGATGCATTCTACCAATAGTTAAGTGTATAACTATGAAGCTGCCCACGTTATAGTACTTGGCTTCTAGTCTCAGGCTCTTAGCCATCTGTGTAACACCCCAATAATTCTCACTTTTTCCTGTGAAATATTTAATTGAAGATACGGAGAACTATTGACATGTTATCRCCACRYKTGAAAACRTTTTGGCTTATTCAGAATATTGCAGCGGAAAATGABTAAACCAAATAACAAAACTTTTAGGAAAATCTATCAAAGAATTTAAACCGCTACAGTTGGAACCAGCTTTGGCCCTTTATTAAAAATCAAGATAAATATTTTGGCAAACTCACGAAACTTGAAAACTATTTATCCAATTATAAATACTAAAATTTTAGACGAAACATTAAACAACAGTCCAAGAGTATAACACTCGAACACTCCGTAACCCAAACGTTGCAAATGCACATGTATAGCCATCAACAACCTGCACAATCCTGTGAAAAGTCTGTACTCTGACATCCATAATTTCCAAAAGAAATAAGGATCATCACAGGTCCACCAAAAGAAGGAAAATGTGGACGACACACAACACACAAAAACACACGCCAATCAGCAAAGCTGAGTACATACAACTTATGAAACGGGAAAACAAACGGACAACACCTCCCCTATAAATTAGACATACCAAGTTATGACAGTTGCTCAAGAACAAGAAAAACATAATGATAACGTTCAGAACATTCAACAACTATTTATATAAGAAAAACCCAAAGGTGGTATGGTATTCATAACTCAACCACTCAATATATATACATTTGATCCAACTACTTCAATACCAAAAAATCAACACCAACCTGTTACACATATTTTTTTACCTGAATAGATGGCTACCTCAACACCTATATGAATAGTCAACCTCAACACTTGTATGAATAGTTCAACTCTGCTTCGACACTGACTCAATATAGTTCATTACATATTTTATGATTTGAGCAAAGACAAGGTTGTTCCTCAACCCATGTCACAGTTGGAACATCAACCAGACACAAGTGTCACAGACATAAGATGCCACAACCCCATGCCTCTCCGGTCAAAAGGCATCAAAATGGTGAACGGGCGCGACTCCGTCACGAAGCTAGTGAGATCTCAACTAACCCCTATCAGATATAAATATCCAGAATGAAAATAGTAGTAAGGAAAACCTGAAAGAGGACGCGTTGATCAAACGCCTCGGAAGGAAGCGAATAAAATCGCAACCCCACCCCTGATTGTCAATACTCCAAACGTGCACCAATTCCAGAGTTTTATCGTTCATCGATATTATATTATTTAACTGTTAATTATTGACAAGTTCATACGACACAAAACAAGACCACAAACGAACACATACCAATTATTTTAGCACAAACATACCTTTAGTTAATAAACTGTGGACAAGCCAACTAACCTCGTCATTAAGACTTGAATACTTCCCTTACTCAATTCACACATTAAGTCATGAACGAGTAATAAAATCACCTCATGGAGTAAGTTAAACTTGACCCCACTTAATTCATCCCTGTATTATTCAATTACCTCATGGAACAAGTTAGACTTGACTCACTTAATTCCTTGATAGACCAAAACAATTAATTAAAGAAATTGACTAGTTGTCAACTTCCATATCCAAAACTCATGAATAATCAATTCACAAATTCCTCAATCTCCACAAATATGATAAAACAATTTTATTCATTTGTGAGTACCAAACAAATCTTTGGATGTTCCTACTCATGCTTCTAAGTCATCAAACATCTCAACAACTTTAAGATCAAGATTCGCAAGTATACGTACCTTGAAAAGAAAACAATCCAGCTATGTATTTTTCACTTCAACAATACTCAAGGAGAATTTCCTCCACAAACCAAATAGAAATCAATTATTATTAATTCTTAACACAAAATTACAGCAATACATATTCCTTGAAACCCCATAAACTTTTAAAAATCAACCTCGAACATGTTTTAAAGATTAACTTCAACGCTTATACAATAACCATTCATTTATTTCTTTAAAAACTTTAAAAGCCAAAATTTTAAATGGTTAAAATCACTTTGAATATGTTTAATAACTCTGAAAATATCAATAATTAACTTGTATTTTCATGCCAAATATTTTAATTAATTTTTAATAACAAAACATAATTTTGTTAATCGAAAATTGTCAATCTGATTAATAATTTATTAAAATACTAAAACTATACGAAAATTTATGAAACTTTTAACAGAGTGTATAATTGTATACACAATATTCACACAAATATTTGTAAATTATAGATGAACAGAAAATAAGTAAAATCAAAACCGAATCAGATTTATGAAAAAACAGTCCATTCGAAAATGAATTTACTAAAATCGTAAATCTGCTTCAAAAATTCTGAAAATTTACACAAGGTGTATAATTCATATAGACACTCGACAAAAAATTTCGTAAATTATTGAAAACAGAAAATAACGAAAAATCAAAAACCGAACCTGAAACCTAAAACTGTCGATTCAAAACGATTTTTTTTAAAATAGTAAACATGCTTTGAAAATTCTGAAAATTTTAACCAAATTGCATATTTATATGAACATTACTCGACCAAAGTTTTGTAATTTATTGAAAAGAAGAAAAATAAATAAAAATCAATATCTAAAACTGGATAGATTAATCAAAACGTGAAAAACCCTAATTTTAACTTTTATCAAATCTGAATTTTTTTTCTGTTAATTAAAATTAACACAAAACTTATAACATCAAAATCTTTAGAAAACATACAAACAATAGTATAAGCAATTGGTTGTAAAGCTTCACAATTAAAATCTAATTAAAACATGAAAATACATGGAAGGAAGAAAAAAGAAGAAGAGGAGGAGGAGAGAGGACCGGCTGGGGCTGGTGGTGCGGCGGCCTGAGGTGGCGATGAGGAGGCAGCCCAGCGCACAGTTGTGCTCTCTCTCTTTCACGGTTTTCTTTTTCTCTTTTTTTGAAAGCTGATTAAAAGTGGCGTGAAGGGGTGCAAGGGAGAAATAAAACCCTTTAATTACCTAGGTTTTTGGCTAGATTAATCTTTTTAAATATCTTTTTTTATAAAACAAAATAAAAACCAAGTAAAATAGATATCATAAAATATATCTTAAGCGTAAAATAAAATTAATAGAATTTAAATAATATGTATCCGTTTATAATATTACTAGTTTAGAACCCGTGCGTGCACGGTATTTTTAATTCAGTACATACATAAACGGTAATTGTTCCGAACGGTATGTTGTATAGTCGTAAATCTCTATTTTGACTGTCATGTTCTTTTTCAAAAAATTATTTTGTTCAATATAAAGGTGATCATGGGTCAGACCGGCGGGCTTGGCATAATGAAATTTGCCCATTAATCGGCCGGGCCAGGCGGGGCTTGAGTTCGCCCTAAATTGATGCCCAAAGCCCGAAAAATTAAAGCGGGCTTAGCAGGGCTTTTCGGGCTTCTCGAGCCGACCAAAATTTATTATTAAATGCATTTTTTTATGCCAAAGCCGCACAAAAAATAGAAAATCGCCCCAGTCGGGCTAGCGGGGCGGCTCACTTTGATAAGCTCTAGTTCAATGTAATTGTTCTTGCACTCTTCAATCATGTATAACTTGAAATTGTTTCTTGCATTGTGCTTAGAAGAATGATAGATTGATTGTTACGTCAAATCATTTTTCTAGGTTAGCTATCTGATTTTTTATTATTGACAATGTAGATGTAGATAAAAACGATATTTTAAATTTGATTTATAATTAAATGAAAATACAATATTTGTTATTGGAAGTGGAAACACATTTTTCTAGGTTTATATCTCGTAGTTTCAAGGAGATTTATCCACAAATTAATTTGTTTATTAAATTAACGATGATGTTATATTTTAATTTAATAATAGTTTGTAGCTTAGCTATCTAGTTTTTTTTTATTTAATTTAAGTGATTTTTAAATTTAATTTTGTATTTAAATTAGCAATGATGTAGATAATCTTGTACGGAGTACTATAATTTAAATTAAAGAGTCTTTTAAATTTGATTTACGGAGTAGTAATTTTAATTTAGTGTTTTCTAAATTTAAGTGTTTTTTATTGATTTGTACTGTATTTAAATCGGTGTAGATAAATTTAATAATTTTACTTTAAGAGTTTTTTTAAAATTTAAATTGGTATGTAGATATTTTGTATTTTAAATTGTTGTTTTTTTTTGTGAACAAATTATTCGATGTGAGTTTGACACATATGATAGAGATGTTGTAATCAATGCATGAACTTCCTTCTATTTTAAGATAGTATTTATATATAGATGTAGATTTTTTTACTGTAGAAGATTTTGGTAATTTAATAATGAAATATATTTACATTTAAAATTTAAAATTTTATTTTTTAATGTAGTTTTTTATTTTAATCAAACATTAGTATATAAATTTTGTGTAAAATTGTTACATGAATGTAGGATTTGTTACTCTAGAAGTTTTTTAATAATGAAATGTATTTAAATTAAAAATCTAATTGATTTAATTTTTTAATGTACTCTGTATGTATTATTTTTAATCCATATTTTAGTACTCCGTATATAAAAAAATTGTTTGAAATTGTTACGTGCATAAGTAGTTTCTAGAAGACTTTTTTTAAAATAAATAAATAAATGATATTTAAGTTTTTTTAAAAAAATTGTAATGTATTTAAATTTAAATGTAATATTTTATTTAATTTAATTGAAGTTTTTTTTCAAAAATAAATTAATGAGCTGCTGACATCCATTCGTTGCGGTGTGAGGTTGACACGTGGACAGGATGATGTCATCATTGCATCATCATCATTCTGTTTTAGTATATAGTTATAGATTATTATTATTATTATGATTATGATTAAATTAAATTTAAGTATTGTTTTAAAAAAATTAATGAGATGCTGACATCATCCGAGCGATATGAGGTTGACACGTGTGTAATCATTGCATCAGCTTCATATTCGTGCGCTGTGAGCTTGACACGTGGATAGGATGGTGTCATCATTGCATCAGCATCATTCTGTTTTAGTATATAGTTATAGATTGTTTTATATTTATAAGAAAATATAATTGCAAATATCCGAAAATTACGGGGATTACAATCTACCCCCCTTAAAAGAAGTTTCGTCCCCGAAACTTGTCCCAAAATCCACAAAGTCTCGAGAATTTCAATAGGAAAAGGTATTTGTATTGCTGTAAACTACTTGTATCACTTAAACGATTCTCCAATGGCCATACTTGACACAATTTCTCACATTTTTATAGTATGTGTAATAAACAAAATCACGCCTACTACGCAAAAGTCAAGCAACTTGAAGTAATATTCGACAAAACAGGCACGAAACAGGCCAAAATTGAAGTAATAAATAAGCAAAACAGGACAAAAGCGCGAAATTATATCGCATTCTACCCCCCTTAAAAGAGAAGAGTTACGTCCTCGTAACTCACCCCAACGAACAAAAACGCACCGAGGATACTTCTCCAAAAACACTTAGTATACATAGTAAGACAACCAACAATGACCCAAATCGTATCATTCTAAACCCATAAACAAGTCCGCTAATATTGAATTCCACTTCCCTTCGCCTCCTGCAGGTTAACTTTTTGGAACGAACTCAGTTATCTCTCTTTTCGTGTTCGGCCACTCATATAATTCCTCTAATTTTTTTACAATTTACCTCCTCCGGAGTCTTTTGCCTCAAATCACCACAATATTTATGAACACATTGCTTGCCCTAATTAAATAATAGACTTTCATCCTCATTAATTTTAATTCCACTTTTAGCACAATTTCTCATTTGTTCCTTAATCCTCTGCAAAAATTCATCAATACGTTGTTGTTCCCTAATTACATCAAGTATGGATGGCTTAATTGGCATAACACTCAACTCTCATATCACTTTCGTATTCCACTACAGAACACAACCTAAACCATGATTTTATGCATGACTATATATACTCCTCAAATCCTTCAGTTTCACCGGGTAATGCTAGCACTAGCCCACAACAAGAAAATCGATTTCGGCCGACCGTCATCACCGACCGAAAATCGGTCGGTAACACCCTGTACCGACCGATTTTCGGTCGGTGACGACGGTCGGATTTTCCTTCGTCGGTAAAATCGTTTTCACCGACCGATTTTCGGTCGGTGAAACAATATCGACCGATTTACCGACCACTTTATGGCTCTAAAAAAAAGAGGGAAGAAACCATTTACCGACCGAATAATCGGTCGGTAATACCGACTGATCTAACATCGGTC